>OU342741.1:271230952-271290883 GCA_910589775.1 Avena eriantha | reverse complement strand
GGGCCCTTTTTTCACGTGAAACAACTCAAGTACGTGAAGCAACTCACGTACCTTTTTTTTTCAAACTCACGATCGAATCTGGAGACAGCGATTTCTATGCGCTGTCATTTTTTTCGTACCACACGGAATACAAACCGGACGACAGCTCCTTTCTATGTGAAACGATCGCTGATCCTTTCTCGATCCAAAACAGCGACAACAATGTTTTTTTTTAAACTGACGCACTCACCTACCTGAAACTGGGATTTGGTACCGATCCAAATAGTAGCGATCGGTTTCCTTTGGCTGCCCAGGATTCACGTGAGTTGTCCACTTTTTTTAACAAACTTTCTCACGTTCGGATCTAGAAATTGGCCAATCGATCCAAACAGATCAGAACGAGATCTGAACTAGATCGTGAGACGCGGGCGGCCTCTCCTCTTTTTTTATTCCTTGATCGGATCTGGTAACGTAGAATAGAAATCAATTCACTCGACTTGGCTGCCGACGAAGAACACGATCCAATCCGCAAACTTCAACTTCTGATCTGAAAACTGCTTAGGGAAAACAGTCCGCAGATGATCAAAAAACACGCTGTGATCAACGAGAGCTCTGATACCACAAATCCATCCATAGATTAGTTGTTTTTGTCCTATACAGAAAAAGCCACACAAAATATTAGGGTTCATAGTTCTTTGCCATAGCCTAGATAACACTGTTCGTGAGTTCTAGTTGTTGATCGTAATCCTTTTGTGTAGCCTTTCTTCTAAATGAGTCGTAGTTTTTGTCTAGTTTCTTCTGTTTTTGATCTGTTATCCGAGTCCCTAGACTATTTCTAGACTGTTCGTCGTGTTCTTGAGTCTTAGATCTAGTAGATCTGTTTTTTTTTAGTCTCAGGTTGTAGATCCGTTTGAAAGAAGGAGAAAAAAAAACAAACCGATCGGGATCTAGACTTGTACTGAGTTTGCTTCACGTTGAAGTAAAAAAAAATTCGGCTTGCTGCCTCACGCGCCTGACCGCAGATAGGTCTGCCCAGCGTGCTGATGAAAGCTAAAAAAAATCCGACTGTCGCCTTACCACAGACCAGTCTGTGCTAGTACGAGAAAAAAAAATTCTGCTGCCTCCTGCCGCGGTGTGGAATTTAGGCCGTTTTTCTGCCGTGGCAGAGAACAATTCTCAGGTTGATTTTTTTTTTTTTTTCTTTATTTTTTTACTGAGTCCACATAGCGTACCTATCCTTGTGAGCCTTAGTAAATCTTTCTTTGTGTCTAAAACTATCCTACGAGACTAGCATGCTTAGTGCTCTGCGGGCTGCTCAGTTTAGCAATCGTGTGTGCCTGTTTCGTTGAGACATTGCTAGCGTCTCTCCTTGTGCATTGCAACATGAGCGTTCCTCTGACATACCTCACTTTATTGAGCTCATTTTCATAGTTGCAATTGCCCCATTTATCTCCACCGTGTGTGTTTCTGTGGGTCTTTGTCATACGATCAGCACTAGGACTTATTTGCAGTGTAGTTAGGATACCATACCTAGAGCTCCATCATAAATAACCAGTGTGCCCTGCGAGCGTTTCTCTATGGTATTCACTTCATCACATCAGTGCATCAGTCTTTGATTTCGAATTGGTAAGCATCACTATTCACTTTGGAACGGTAAGATCTGCTTTCTGTCAGTTTTTGAGTGAGTTTGAGTGTGCCACCAATTTTTTTTGTGTTTTTGCACTAATGTACTAATCATGACTTCTACTAGTGTTGATGTGATGCAGAAATCAGATGATGTTTACCATGACTATTTAGCTGTTGTGGTTGGCATGGCATATGATCCAATACAATCAAGTGGCGATTGGGAAGTTCTGCCACACCCGCAGAATATCAGATTTGGGAAATAGATATGGGATTTGGTTTTGCGAGATGTCGTACTTTCGATCGCAAGTTTAATGGCCATATAGAATACATTCTTGCTCACCGACGTGTGGATGAAGAGGTAGCTCGTTGGTGGAAGGACGCAAGGATTGTGTATGGTGTCATGGGTAAAAAATCCTTGGGAAGATTTCAAGCAATTTCTACGTTCTATGTTTTTGAACAACTGCAAATGGCCTCTTCCAGAAATTTTGAGAGTGGACACTAATGAGAAATGTGAGTAGTCTACTAACGTAGTCATGTCTACTCCTAGTGTTGTATCTTGTGATGTGCAGGTTGCTTTTGAAGAAAGGGAGCCGCCTATTTTACAACTTGCATCACACGATCTGGTATTGTCACTTGAGGAGGATGTCGTAGTACCTACTACAGCTGAGAAGATTGTTAATGACATTGGTACTGATTTGGAGCTTCAGCCAACATGTGCAACATATTGTGAGTCTATTCCTTTACTGAAGCCTCCTTGTGATTTGCCTTGCACTACTGTTTCAGCACCATGTGATAGTTTACCGAATTCAAATTTTGATCATGTGGTACTGATAACACATAAGGAAATACTTGCTCGAATACCACCTACTGATATTGTGTATTCCATCATGCTAAATGAACCTATGAGTATGAGTTGTGCTATGGATAAGATTTCTAAAATTTCATTTCTGAATTCTAGCACATATTCTCCTTGTTTCACTTTCAATCTGATTGGTGAATATAGCATGCATGAAAATTTTCTTGTGGATCACATATGCATTACTTGTGATCGAATCGCTGGACTGAAACATGCTGTTTTCAGCCATACATGTTGTGTGACGACGACTTTGTATTGTAGGATATATGCTAAAATTTGTGATCATATGAAACTAAAGTCAGATCAAGTTGATATAATGCAGCCAACACAAGTAATTTTACAACTATGTTGGATCGTTCGTAATATTGCTAGAATAGAACCCAAGTTTTCATATTCGTTTGTGTTTGTCCCGAAATTCATGCCCTAGTTGTGCTAATGCTTTATACTTCATTATATTTGCCAAATTGAGTTGCATTTTACATACTAGACAACATGATCATGTTCATAATAATCAGAGTAGCGCAGTTGAAGCATGGCATGATTCAATTTGGTTTTCAGACATATTGAATTGGTTTGCTCTTGTTCACAAATATGATCATAGATCTTCTTTGAGAAACACTGAAATTTAATATTGAAGAACATGACTATCTATTTAGTTGTTTTTCACCATGATCATGATTCTTTGTACTTCACTTATACCTGCAATTTAAGTTGCTTGATGTATACTGGACATACTTTTCCTGTGAACAACAATAATACAACATGTTATATATACATATACTTTGCGTACACGTTGTTCTTTTTGTTTCTCCCACTTTCAGCTTACCTAAAGCCGAGAGGACGGGTTTTCATGAAGAAAGGAGAGGATGATGAGGATATATACAGGGATATAATGATTCTGACTGCCTGAACTGGAAGGAAATATTGAGTCAAATCAATAATGACTATCAGGTGAATTCACTCTTAATTGAACCTGATGTTTTACTTACTGAGAACTTTATACTACCTAAGTCTATGCATCTTTGCATGATCAGGTTTTATTGATAACACAAGCGTTGCGCGAGGAGGAGGAGAGTTGCAGCAAGAAGGACAAGCGCTGATTTCCAATATCAACAAGTGTGCGAGGAGAAGAAGCGGAGGCATGTGCACTAGGAGGCAATGAGGAAATCACGTATAGAGCAAGAGAGAGAGATGGCGCACCAAGAATTACATGTTTGAGGTGTTCCACGACGTTTGGACTTCGTGCCAATAAGGCCGAACCCATATATGGATCGGTAATGTATCAGTTTGAGTCGAACCGAGTCAGTTTTGGGCCAAGTTATGGCTGTTTTTAGGCCCGTTTAGAGGGGAGGACGCCCCAGCCCTCATATAAACCTCCGTAGCCGTCACAAGTTAGGGTTTAGACCACGTTAAATTATTTTGGAGTTGTTTCTTTCATAGAACCTCTGGAATTACCCTGTGTTCGAATCTACCACTATAATTGAGTGTGATCTGTTGTTCCATTGGGAATTAGTAGATTGCATACTACCGTTCATGGTCACGGCTGCGTGCGCAAGAGTGTGGTGTTGTGAATATCCTACAAGGTTCGAGATCTATTGCGCTGGCATCAGGGATCGAGCGGGAGAGATCATAGCTACGCACTAGTTATCTATCATCCACCATCATCATCGCCATCCGCTTACTGAGAAGATCGAGCCACCCCATATCACTTTGGCTTGTGGCATTATTTAGATCAATATTCTCCGTACTTCCTTTACGGGAGAGAATGATCATGACATCACTCGGAAAATCGAGAAGGTTCTTTCCTAGTAGTAGGAAACTCACACCCGACGACATTGTTTACTACAAGAAGATGCACCCATCCACCTCTAAATAGACATGAATTCAAGAGCAGTCTATCACGCTTATTTGTAGCTCAAGTCTAAATTAATTTCATTAAATCAATAAAAATCTTAGCAGAAGTTTAACCGTACCTATATATCATCAAAACTCTTGGTGGTTTCCCATATATTAATTGACCCCCTCCCCCCCAATATATGGTGTACCTCCAAGAGAGATCTTTCATCAAACTTTCAAAGCAACCTACAATTTACATGTGGTAGTTCAATTTGTACCTAATAATTTTGATAATTGGCATAAAATCAATCAAGTGGGCGAAGTTAGCTAGGAAGTTTGTGAACTCATAAAACATGGGAAATTGTAAGTACAACATGTTGGTCCACAATATATGTCTAAAAACTTGCCTCGTGTTCATTTAGATCCATATTCTTCGAACTTGCTTTACGGGAAAGAACAATCTCGTCATCACACTCGGAAAATTGAGAATGTTCTTTCCTAGATAGTAGGAAACTCATACTGATGGAATTGTTTACTACAATAATATGCACCTATAGACTTCTAAAAATACATTTAATCAATCTATATCGTGCTTACTTGTAGCTCAAGTTTGAAGTAATTTCATCCAATTGTCAAGATGCAAAATCTATCTTAGCAAGAAGTTAAATGTATTGTCAAAACTCTTTGTGTTTTGTGATATAATAATTGACCCCTCGATGGGTACCTCCAAAAGCTTTTTTGATAAATATTCAAAGCAACCTACAATTTTCTTAGACACGAGGCTAGTAAATTTCTAAGCTACATATAGTAAGGTCATGTGTAGTATCTAGAAGGAGCTATGAAAACTACTTTTGGTCCAGCATTTAGAACTGAAGTGATTCCCCACAGCCATGCTAAAAAGAAAAATAGACTGTTATCCACTGACTAGTGGGCCCTCCCAATTTATTCTCTTAGACATAAGTCTAGCACTAGAATCACCTTGAAGAATCTTTTTGTTAGCACTACCCACTCCACTGTTAAGATATATGCTTAAGACTTGACACCGTGCTTGCTCTGATGTCTAGGGCCAATGGGCTCACCACCGTGGGGCCCCTTTGTTATTAGTGGTCTAGTTATATCCTATACCAGCCAACGAATGTTAGCTCTGACTCCTCTAGCTCTTCCTTCTCGATGAAGCCTCGACGCCCGGCTTTGAAGGATGGTTACAAGGGCAGCAGGAGGAGACGTTCCTGTCGATAGTGAGGTGCCTATGGTGACTTCGTCAAGCTCAAGCCCCCCACCGGACAGTCTAAAGACACAATCTTTTGGAGGTGCTCATAGGGGTAGGATGTGTGTTCATGCATTCATAGGGGTGAGTGTGTGTATGAATTTGTGAGAGTGTGCGTTTTGTAGTAGATTTTGCAAAAATGAGAGAGATGGGCCTTCCGTTTATATTAAGTTTTGCTTGGTTTTCCCAAAGTAATTGTAATGGTGACTGGTGTCTAGGGTCTATCGGCTCACTACCAGGGGCCACATTACTAGTGGTTAAATTACATCCCATATCAGCCAGCGAATGTGAGCTCCGACCCCCTAGAACTTCCTTCGCCACGAAGCCTCAGCGCTCGACTTTGAAGGATGGTTATGAGGGTAGTGAGAGGCGACACTCCCGTCAATATATAGCGAGGTGCCTATGGTGACTTCGTCAAGCTCAAGCCCTGCGGGATCAGTCTCAAGATCTAGTCATTTTGAAGTGCTCATAGGTGTAGGGTGTGCATACCTTCATTCATAGGGGTGAGTGTGTGTACGCATTTGTGAGCGTCTCCGTTTTGTAATGGGTTTTCGCAAAAAGAGAGGGGGGCTTTGGTTTATTTATTTATTTATTGAGTTTTGATCTATTTTCCAAAAGTACTCCATGTAATGCAAGTCAAACTAGGTGAGTGATGTTTGGGAGCCCACGGGCTCTCTAGCGCGGGCCCCAGTTATTAGTGGTCGAGTTAAATCCAATACGGAGTAGTAGCCATCGAATGTGAAGATCGGCTCCCCTACCTCTTCCTTCTCCACGAAGCCTCTACACCAGGCTTTGAAGGTGCACTCTTTTTCCGAGCAATGTCGGCGGATTCAGTCATCCCGGTCCGGCAAACGACGGGGGATCTTGATGCGCAAGGCGGTCGGGTTAGGGTAAGTGATATGGGGTGGCCCGATCTTCTCAGTAAGCGGATGGCGATGGTGATGGTGGATGATAGATAACTAGTGCGTAGCTATGATCTCTCCCGCTCGATCCCTGATGCCAGCGCAATAGATCTTGAACCTTGTAGGATATTCACAACACCACACTCTTGCGCACGCAGCCGTGACCAGGAACGGTAGTATGCAATCTACTAATTCCCAATGGAACAACAGATCACACTCAATTATAGTTGGCAGATTCGAACATAGGGTAATTCCAGAGGTTCTATGAAAGAAACAACTCCAAAATATTTTAACGTGGTCTAAACCCTAACTTGTGATGGCTACGGAGGTTTATATGAGGGCTGGGGCGTCCTCCCCTCTAAACGGGCCTAAAAACAGCCATAACTTGGCCCAAACTGACTCGGTTCGACTCAAACTGATACATACCGACCCATATATGGGTTCGGTGTTATTGGCACGCAGTCCAAACATCATGGAACACCTCAAACATGTAATTCTTGGTGCGCCATCTCTCGCTCTTGCTCATACGTGATTTCCTCATTGCGTCCTAGTGCGCCTGCCTCCCGCTCCTCCCTCGCGCACTTGTTGATATTGGAAATCAGCGCTTGTCCTTCTTGCTGCAACTCTCCTCCTCGCGCAACGCTTGTATTATCAATAAACCTGATCATACAAAGATACATAGACTTAGGTAGTATAAAGTTCTCATTAAGTAAAACATCAGGTTCAATTAAGAGTGAATTCACCTGTTGCTCAATCAGCTTTGCACGAGCTCTTGTAATGGGTCCAATCCTAATTTCATTGGACATGTTCTTTGCAGCAACATCTTCATTGTGAATAGGAGTAGGAGATAGTGGAATAGTATGGATGTCCTCATCAGTAAGTACGCCAGAGTTCATGGTCTCTATTTATTTTCTCGAATTCAGCTTATGGGTTATCTCCTTTTGGGTTTTTTCTCTATTCTGCCCGTCTTGATCAAAGATGTTTCCTGGGTTCAGATGCCGGCATGTGATACATTGCAAATGTATCTATAATTTTTGATGTTCCATGCTTGGTTTTATCCACTTTCTTGTGTTTTGTTCCAACTTTGGAGTACTTTTCATATGATTTCTTGGACTAACCTATTAACAAGATGCCATAGTGCCAGTTGCCCGTTTTCTACTGTTTTTGGTTCCAGGAAAGTCAGAAAATGAATATTCTCGGAATTGGACGGGACAAAAGCCAAAGTTCCTATTTTACGGAAAGACTCACGGAGCCAAAATACGAGATGGAGGAGGGCTAGGGCCTGGCCACACCCCCCAGGCGCGGGTCACCCCAGGCCGCGCCAGGGCATGGTGTGGTGGCCCCTGGCACCCTCTCGGTCTCCCCTCTCGCCTATAAGAGCCTCCCGATACCAAAACCCTAGATCATCAAGCCTCTAGCCATGAAAAGTTCCGCAGCGCCGCCACCACCGAAGGGGAGATTCGGGGGACAGAAAGTCTCTGTTCCGGCACCCTGCCGGGACTGGGAAGTGCCCCCGGAGCCATCTCCATCGATCTCCACCGCCATCTCCATCACCATTGCTGATTCCCATGATGAGGAGGGAGTAGTTCTCTCTCGAGGCTAAGGGTTTCTACCGGTAGCTATGTGTTCATCTCTCTCTATGCATGATCTTATTGAGATCATGCGCTTGTAATCTATAGATCTAACTTGCTACTCAAGTGCTTTAATAGATCTCTGCTCTCCCCATGTGTGTGAAAGTGACAGCGTGCTCACCATGGTGGCACTTAGGCTAGAGATTACAAATATTTGTTATGAGTTATATTTGGAGTTGGATATTTCTATGAAATTGTGGTGTTTGTTGGAACCATCTAGTGCTCAAGGTGACAGTGTGGGGTTTTCTAGATGGGAAAGACTTACTTTGAGGTGTGCTGTTATAGTCCTACCATCGATTAGAGTGTTCAACCAGAGAGTAGTTCAGCGTAGTATCATAAAGAAGGATATATTTATACGAGAGTGTTCACTAGTGAAAGTATGATCCCTAGGCCTTGTTTCTAAGCATTGAAACACCGTTTGCAACTAGATCTGTTACATGTTTGTTTGCTTCCATCTTTATTTCAGTTTGCCTTTAGTCTCTTCCACACCATCAAGCTATTTTCTATCACCGTTACCACTTATTATCATCCATACCACTTGTATTTCACTATCTCTTCGCCGAACTAGTGCACCTATACACCTGACAAGTGTATTGGGTGTGTTGGGGACACAAGAGACTTCTTGTATCTTGATTACAGGATTGCTTGAGAGGGATTACCTTTGACCACTTCCTCCCTGAGTTCGATAAACCTTGGGTGATCCACTTAAGGGAAAACTTGCTGCTGTTCTACAAACCTCTGCACTTGGAGGCCCAACAACTATCTACAAGAATAGAAGTGCATAGACATCAAGCTATTTTCTGGCGCCGTTGCCGGGGAGGTAAGGTAAAAGGTACTCACATCCTCCGATGTGAGTGCTCGAAGTTATTTCCTTTAGATTCTGCAATTTCGTCTTTTTGTTTCTTGTTTTCACTAGTTAGGCTTAATGGAAAACAACAACAAAATTAGAGAGCTTTATAGTATTTATCTTGAGTTAGGACATGAAGTGTTTGAAGAGAAAATTAAAAAACCTATGGAACTTTATTTGCATGCTAATAGCAATGTTGTTAGTATGAATTCTTTGGACACCATTATTGCTAATGCTATGGAAAATTCTAAGCTTGGGGAAGCTAGTTCTTATGAAAATGATCTTTTTAGTTCCCCAACTTTGGAAGATAGCTATTCTATTGCTTATGATGATACAAAACCTCCAATATATGATGATTACAATGATGAATATGATATTTTCAGTGCACCTACTATTGAGGAGAAATTTAATGATTACAATATGCCTCCTATATTTGATGATTATGGTGATGAGAATAATAATGATAGCTATTTTGTTGAATTTGCTCCCACTACTATTAACAAGAATGACTATGTTTATGTGGAGAGTATTAATTCTTTTATGCACGTGGCTCATGATAAGAATGTTTTATGTGACAGTTATATTGTTAATTTTATTCATGATGCTACTGAAAGTTATTATGAGAGAGGGAAACATGGTTTTATGCATCTCAATAATATTAAGTTTCCCCTCTTTATGTTGAAAATTTTGAAGTTGCACTTGTTTTGCTTTCCTATGCTTGTTGCTTTGTGCTTTCATGACTTGTTTATTTACAAGATTCCTATGCATAGGAAGTGGGTTAGACTTAAATGTGCTTTGAATTTGCTTTTTGATTCTCTCTTTTACTTCAATTCATATTTCTTATGTGAGCATCTTCTCAAATTTTCATGCCTAACTTAAAGGCGTTAAAGAAAAGTACTTGTTGGGAGATAACCCAAGAGTTTTAGATGAGTCTTGGAAGTTATTACCTCTGTAATAACCTCTCCTTATCCTTTTTATTTGCTTTTTGTGCCAAGAGTAACCTCTAATGAGAGAGAAGTAATGCTTGGGAAAGTTGCTGTCCCGAAACAGATTTTTGTTCTTCACCGTAAAAATTCGTGAGAGAGCTATGTATGTCGGATTGAGCTGTAATTGTTTGTGCCTCTGCCCCAGGTTATTATCTAACTTTAGTTAGTTCAACACTTTTTGATTTGAGCACAGAAGGTCTTCTAAAAAATTCGTCTTTACCTGCTGGTCTGTTTTGACAGATTTCTGCCATTTTCTGCATTTGCTTCTTGTTGGTTCCTTCTTGAGTTCTTTTGGGGAATTGAGCTTTTTGAGGGAAGTGCTACAGTAGCTAGTGTTCTAATGGAATTTTATTTGGTGTTAGGACTGAACCTTAAGACTTATTTATCTTGAGTGCACTAATGTTGCTAATAAAGATTGTGTGAAGTTTTGTATGAAGGAAAAATTTCAGGTGTATGGAAGGAATGAGTAACGAGATGAAGGATGGACTCAAGCTCAAGCTTGGGGATGCCACGTGTGTCACCCCAAGAAATATCCAAGAAGTACAAGCGTCAAAGCTTGGGGATGCCCAAGGCATCCCCTTCTTCATCAATAAAAAACCCAGGTTTCTTCCAAACACTTCATTTTTATAGTTTCATGCACAGTTGTGTTGTTCTTGGAGCGTCTTTTTCATTTTCATTTTGGTTTTTCGTTTTCTTTGGTTTTCTTAGTTTGCTGAATAAATTGGTTGGACCCCCTCTTTCATACATTGGTTTGCAAATAGTTTGGTTTGGTTTGGAAAAGAGTAGGAAAGTTTATGCTTATGTGGTAAAAAGAGCTTGTTTTTGACTGTGGCCTATGCTTTGTCATGCCATGCTTGATATTGTTTTGGCTTTATGCTTAGTATTGTTTGCTGTAGCATGACTTGTTATAAACAATTGAGATTGCTTAATGTGCCTTGGATGAATCATGCATTGTTTTAGCATATTAAAGCATAGTATTGATATGGGGTGGCCCGATCTTCTCAGCAAGCTCTTGTCGATGGTGATGGTGGATGATAGATAACTAGTGCGTAGCTATGATATCTCCCGCTCGATCCCTGACGCCAATGCAACAGCTCTCGAACCTTGTAGGATATTCACAACACCACACTCTTGCACACGCAGCCGTGACCACGAACGGTAGTATGCAATCTACTAATTCCCAATGGAACAACAAATCACACTCAATTATAGTTGGCAGATTCGAACACAGGGTAATTCCAGAGGTTCTATGAAAGAAACAACTCCAAAATATTTTAACGTGGTCTAAAACCTAACTTGTGACGGCTACGGAGGTTTATATGAGGGCTGGGGCGTCCTCCCCTCTAAACGGGCCTAAAAACAGCCATAACTTGGCCCAAACTGACTCGGTTCGACTCAAACTGATACATACCGACCCATATATGGGTTCGGCCTTATTGGCACGCAGTCCAAACGTCGTGGAACACCTCAAACATGTAATTCTTGGTGCACCATCTCTCTCTCTCTTGCTCATACGTGATTTCCTCATTGCGTCCTAGTGCGCCTGCCTCCCGCTCCTCCCTCGCGCACTTGTTGATATTGGAAATCAGCGCTTGTCCTTCTTGCTGCAACTCTCCTCCTCCTCGCGCAACGCTTGTGTTATCAATAAACCTGATCATACAAAGATGCATAGACTTAGGTAGTATAAATTTCTCATTAAATAAAACATCAGGTTCAATTAGGAATAAATTCACCTGATAGTCATTATTGATTTGACTCAATATTTCCTTCCAGTTCAGGCAGCCAGAATCATCATAATCCATGTATATATCCTCATCAAGTATAGTGGTATTCTCCTTTGATGCTTTATTTGGGTTGACTTGGCGCATGCTCACACCATGTTATGACTATCTCAAGTCACCATAGCCTTTATGATCCTTTAGTTTTCAACTTGTAGTATCACTTTATGCTTTGATCAATGATTTTTTTTCGCTCTGCATGATTATGGCCATTATTGCTCTCTTAGTTTGTCGCTCCCAGTCTTTTGCTAGCCTCCACAAGAAAGTATGAGTTCCACTCATGCATCAAACTCCCTAAACCAAGTTATTCCAAAGAGTCCACCATACCTACCTACTAGCTTATGCTATTCCAAGTATATTCATGCTTTTGTTTACCTTCCACTTGTTATGAGAAAACTAGTGATTAAAGCTCTCACGAACTTGATGGCCCACTTTACTTTATTGCCTCTAATAAACTTGAACCATTGGGTCCTTCTTTGTTACGTATATGCTTGCGCTTTATAAGTTGAAATTAGCAGAACCATGTTTCATGGGGAACGCTTTCAACATTGCATGTGTACTTTGTACCCCGTTGATATCATGTTCTTTTGCTTACAGATCCCGGCGGTGTGAAATAAAAGTGGAACTTGTAAGATCATGGAGTTTGTATGTGTGTTAGAGAAACGCCCGGGCCGCTAGCCTAACCCATGCCTAATCATGGTGGAAACTTGCAGCATCACCATAATGAGCACTCTATGAAGCATCCTCAATAAAAACCTATGCAAATAGCAAATAAAAAGATCGCTGAGATGCTCATTGTCAGCTTGCCTTATCATTTTGATTATGGGAAAGCTCCCGTATCATGTGCAAGGGGTACCCCGTTGGCGGTTCTTAATGATACACATATACTTACAATGACAAGAGCTTACTCGTGACTAAAGTTGAGTAGCATGAGGATCGGTCTTCGTAAGTAAGGGCATGAGATTTCGGTTTATAACTTGTCAAGCATATCCTCGTAGTTGTGTCACTTTAACCTTAATCACCTTCAAGATGCCTATGATAGGGGCAATGAGAGCTAAAAGCTATAAGTACCATAATTTTTGGAAGCTCTTTATGAGACTTGAATCCCTACTTCCTTTTACAAAAGGCCTTTCTTCCACCATTATATTGAGTCTCCACCTTCTATCTTTATGCACCTACTTTGAGAGCATAGTGGCCATTCTTAGTTCTATGTGCATTGTCCCAAGACTAGTTGATTGATGCATACTTTGATATTGCTTGTTTTAAACTATTGTATCTAGTCACTATTATGAACTTTGAAGGTGTCATATGCATTTATATTTGCTACTCTATTGAGGGACAAGCTGAATACCACTGTGTTATGTTTTCTTTATGTGGAACAAACAAACGTCTTGCAAAGCATTGTTATTCATGAATCTTTTGTTTGTGCCTTTTCATGTTGCATCATAGTTTCTTTGCTTATTGCTAGAACTTTGTCTTTCATGTTATGATTGAAGTACTATGATCCCAGCTTTGAATGTTTTGCAAATACTTTGATCAAGTCTTTGATGGTGCATGTCACCTCAAAATTATTATTTCTTTTTATCACTTACCTACTCGAGGACGAGCAGGAGTTAAGCTTGGGGATGTTGATACATTGCAAATGTATCTATAATTTTTGATGTTCCATGCTTGGTTTTATCCACTTTCTTGTGTTTTGTTCCAACTTTGGAGTACTTTTCAAATGATTTCTTGGACTAACCTATTAACAAGATGCCACAATGCCAGTTGCCTGTTTTCTGCCGTTTTTGGTTCTAGGAAAGTCAGAAAATGAATATTCTTGGAATTGGACGGGACAAAAGCCAAAGTTCCTATTTTACCGAAAGACTCACGGAGCCAAAATACGAGACGGAGGAGGGCCAGGGCCTGGCCACACCCCCCAGGCGCGGGTCACCCCAGACCGCGCCAGGGCATGGTGTGGTGGCCCCTGGCACCCCCTCGGTCTCCCCTCTCGCCTATAAGAGCCTCCCGATACCAAAACCCTAGATCATCAAGCCTCCAGCCACGAAAAGTTCCACAGCGCCGCCGCCACCGAAGGGGAGATTGGGGGACATAAAGCCTCTGTTCCGGCACCCTGCCGGGACAGGGAAGTGCCCCCGGAGCCATCTCCATCGATCTCCACCACCATCTCCATCACCATTGCTGATTCCCATGATGAGGAGGGAGTAGTTCTCTCTCGAGGCTAAGGGTTCTACCGGTAGCTATGTGTTCATCTCTCTCTATGCATGATCTTATTGAGATCATGAGCTTGTAATCTATAGATCTACCTTGCTATCCAAGTGCTTTAATAGATCTCTGCTCTCCCCATGTGTGTGAAAGTGACAGCGTGCTCACCATGGTGGCACTTAGGCTAGAGATTACAAATACTTGTTATGAGTTATATTTGGAGTTGGATGTTTCTATGAAATTGTGGTGTTCGTTGGAACCATCTAGTGCTCAAGGTGATAGTGTGGGGTTTTCTAGATGGGAAAGACTTACTTTGAGGTGTGCTGTTATAGTCCTACCATCGATTAGAGTGTTCAACCAGAGAGTAGTTCAGCGTAGTATCATAAAGAAGGATATATTTATACGAGAGTGTTCTCTAGTGAAAGTATGATCCCTAGGCCTTGTTTCTAAGCATTGAAACACTGTTTGCAACTATATCTGTTACATGTTTGTTTGCTTCCATCTTTATTTCAGTTTGCCTTT
This sequence comes from Avena eriantha, assembly GCA_910589775.1. Lineage (NCBI taxonomy): Eukaryota > Viridiplantae > Streptophyta > Magnoliopsida > Poales > Poaceae > Avena > Avena eriantha. The sequence goes on along the minus strand of OU342741.1, from coordinate 271,276,448 downwards.
AGTCTCTTCCATACCATCAAGCTATTTTCTATCACCGTTACCACTTATAATCATCCATACCACTTGTATTTCACTATCTCTTTGCCGAACTAGTGCACCTATACACCTGACAAGTGTATTGGGTGTGTTGGGGACACAAGAGACTTCTTGTATCTTGATTGCAGGATTGCTTGAGAGGGAATACCTTTGACCACTTCCTCCCTGAGTTAGATAAACCTTGGGTGATCCACTTAAGGGAAAACTTGCTGTTGTTCTACAAACCTCTGCACTTGGAGGCCCAACAACTGTCTACAAGAATAGAAGTGCGTAGACATCAGCATGCATGGTAGACGCGGAGTGGTATGGCATCGTTACCGATGCAGATCTCTAGCTCTGGTGCGACTGCGCCCTGGCGCCCTGTCACCACGTTGCGTTCGAGGAAACAAACATCGGTTGCAGGTTCTTGGGTTGCAACTACGAATGTGAGTGCTGCACGTTCGTACACTAGGTAGATATACCGCACTCACTTTCGCTGCAGCGCGTGATGATGTCTTTGTGGTTACAGCTCGAGATTTGTGATGACCTTGAAGAGGAGGAGCAGGAGCGCCATCAGATGCATGTCGAGGAGATGGCTGCAGAGTTAACGGATGTCTCCAACTCACTTCACTCAGTCGTAAATAGGATAGATGCTCTTACATTTGGGTAATTAGAACTAGACATTAGGTTCTTAACCAAGTATGGTCCGCAATCTAGATATTTAGCATGCTCATGATGCTTTTGGTGGTTGGCTGTAGATTCGACTAATAATTAAATAATCCCCTTTTGTTACTAGTACTCACCATCTCATAGTACTGCCACGTTAAATTACACTAGGTTAATTAATATGGGAGTAGTTAACAGTCTGCGTCTAGAGTTTGTGGTTACTACTAATTGATCTGGTTTATGTGTTACTGCTATCTCTATCTATATACGAGTATCGCTACATTTTATGCACATTTGTGCACCTCCCCCTTCGTGCACCTTCTTTACCCAGAAGTGTCCACCTTTCCATCGCATCAATGCAATCTCCGGTGAGTCTGCAACCATCCGAATAGTTGTTTAGGTGATTTCTATTTGAAATAGTAGATCTATATGCCACATTGGGAAGCTAGGATCACCATGGATGTAGACATGGAATTAGTTATAAGGTCCACTGAAAATAGGCAAGTATATGCTGCCAAGAAGAATCTTATGAGGATGGGAAGCTTGCCCCCTAGCTTTATTTCATAGAACGGTCCTCTGCTGAACAATGCAGAGGTAATTTGCTTCATATTGTTCATAAATAGATTGTTGTTTGCTGGTGTCCTACATTGCTGAGTTCTTTAAATTATATTTTTTGTTAAAGGGGAACACTCCCAATCCTTGGCATCAGATTAATGCACGTATCCTTCTTTGCATTGCGAAGTTGATGTGTTATTTCCTAAAATTTACTAGTTTTTCTGCATTTCATTTAGCATCATGCGCATGTCCCACCCGTGGAGGAGGCACTATCGAGTGACAAGTATTTTTATGTATCCAACTGCTTTGCTGGAATTTCAGTAACCTGTGCTCTGTCCCTGAAAACATTTTTTTCAATAAAGAGCACTTTATTACTAAAAATGTCCCCAAAATATACTGATCATTTTTGTTGCATCATGATTGGCAGAAACGAAGTCATTCTAATCTGTTGCCACTTACTAAGGCCAGGACTGTTCATGTGCCAGCTAAGAAGGCAAACCCTGAAGTACGGCCCTTTGCATGTCGGTTTTGTTTCCCATGTTTGGGAAATATGCCTCTATGGTTCTTTGCCATTTGCGGTACGACTGTGGAGCTTGCACAATGTGCGTAGCTAAATTTGGATTTCCTTTTGTGAAACGAGAATTTGGTTTATTTTTTTTGAAATGAGAATCTGGTTTAATTTTGGATTTGTTATCTGCAGTTTCCACCTTACTCATATTGCTCATGGCGTAATGGTGCTGGTCACTACAAGGATTTGACAATTGCCCATCTCTGAGAGAATTACAAAGCTCATAGACACATGAATTCGTGCCTTCAAGAGAAAGTGAAACACCAGGACGAACAGATTAGGCGCCTGAAGGAAGAAATGTCCACATCCACTAAGCGGATAGCTGATTTGACTACATGATGGAATACATCAATTTCAGTTGCTCATGATGCTGCTGTTGATTTTCAAAAGTTTGTGGCTGACAATTTAGTTCCTGAGTTGTCTGATGTGGATAGCGACGAGTTGGTTAGCCAGGTGTATGACTGGATCTTGGAACAGGTGGGAATGCGAGCTGGCAATCTTTTCAATTCGGCTCTAAAAGAAGATGAGACCCTGACAGAAATTTGAGATTCTCCACACCCATACAGTCCTGATCCTGCAAAATATGAGGAAATCTGTAAATAATATTGACAGCTCTACTTTTATTTTTGAAGAGTTTGGGTATCTTGTGAGGATGACTGTTTGTTAAGTCATGTACTATATCTATTTTTTTGCTCTTCTGGTGTGTGGTGTCCACGAATCTATAGATTTGATGTACTATTATGACATATATATTGGACCTGGCTTATGTGACTATATTTGGCAACAACAGACATCTTATTTGAACTTGCGGTGGTTTTTTATCTTTCAATTTTTTTTCCTTCTGAGATCTGTTAATGATGTTAATGCTAGTAGTGAGTGATTTGTTAGCATGTTTCTGGTAGTAAACCAAAACTTGTAGTTGTAGATTGTGGAATTTCAGGTCGGTGTTTGAACTCTAGATCTTGATGTCATAGAAAGGGTAGGCTTCTACCACCTAGAATATTTTACCCAGCAATTCATTGTATCACACGAATAAGTGCACAAACTTGATGTTTGTAGGTGGGAAACCCAGCAACACAAGTGCACAAACTGGTACCAGTCATGTGGTTGCTACTATTAATACAGCGGGGGTTTCCCCTAAAAAGAGGGGTTCGCAAAAAAAATATAGTGGGGCGAAAGTTAGTTTCGAGTTCGAGGAAGCTTAGTCGTGTGCCCCTCGACCCCATCGTCGTCTTCTTCGCCTGGCCACCCTCCCTCTGCCAGACCGTCCCTGCCGCTCCACCATTGAACACCACCACACCGCCATTCGCTGGTATGTACGTCCCCAACCTCCAGCCATTACAGGCTTTCTAGAGGATATAATGCATTTATTTTTGGGCATTGCGAGCTAAATAAGCTGGGGAGTTTACATGAAATGGAATCGGTGTTAGCGGATGCATTTGCTGCGTCCGCGGATGCTTGTAAAGCAGAGGTGGATGCTGAAGCAGCACCAGCGGATACATGTGAAGCGGATGCGGAGGCCGATGCTTGTACCGCATCGGAGTCTTGGGCAGTGTTGAGTGATGCTTGGAAAGCAGTGGATGCACTCTCTCAAAACATGATTCATCAAACCCATGAAAGTACTAGGTGCATTAGTAAGACCAAACGGCATGACTAACCACTCATACAAACCGAATTTAGTTTTGAAAGCAGTTTTCCATTCATCCCCTTCTTTCATCCTAATTTGATGATAACCACAGCAAGTCAATTTTAGAGAAAACAGAAGCACCACTCAATTCATCTAGCATATCCTCTAAGCGTGGAATAGGATGACGATATCGAATAGTGATGTTATTAATCGCTCTACAGTCAACACACATGCGCCATGTACCATCTTTCTTAGGAACTAAAATAACAGGAACATCACAAGGGCTAAGAGAAACATGAATGTACCCTTTATCCAGCAACGCTTGTACTTGCTTCTGAATTTCCTTAGTTTCTTCGGGATTAGTCCTGTAGGGTGCACGGTTGGGAAGTGTGGCACCAGGAATCAAGTCCACTTGATGTTCTATACCACGCAATGGGGGTAAGCCTGCGGGTACATCTTCTGGAAACACATCCCCAAAGTCCTGCAAAACAGAAGAGACACCAAGAGAAATAGGGGTCATGTCGTTAGAAACCAATACCTCACCCTTATACATGAGCACAAGTGGCATGGCTGTAGGATCCTCACGAAACTCTCTCATATCCTCCTTGGTGGCTAATATCAATAACCCAGGCACTCTCTCACTTTTCGTTATATCACTCAATTTAGGCTCAATTACATCAGGAATAGCTGTCACGCAATCTCGCCGAGTTGTAGTATCTTCCTTCAAGTTCACCTCTATCTTTTGGCGAGAATCATTCACAATTTCTTGTGGTGTCATTGGCTGCATTGTAATCTTCTTTCCTTTGAATTCCAAGTGATATGTATTGGCTCGGCCATTGTGTTGCACATGGCGATCATAGAGCCAAGGCCGACCCAATAGTAGGTGACAAACAGTCATAGGAACCACATCAAAATCAATAGAATCTTTGTATGGCCCTATTTGAAAGTTCACTCGTACCATATGATTTACCTTCATCTCACCATTGTTGCTCAACCATTGTATGTAGTATGGCTTGGGATGAGGTAAGTATGTCAAATTCAGTTTGGCACATAGTTCCTTACTTGCAAGATTTCTGCAGCTACCTCCATCAATAATGACCTTGCAAGCTTTATTTGGTCCAACTAGAGCTTTTGTTTGGAACAAGTTGCAACGCTGGGATTCCTCTACCGGTTGCACACTAAGTACACGTGAAGACACGACGATAGTTGGTGCACGCTCAGCATATGCATCAACACCACCCTCGCCATCATCAATATCATCATCAGAAGCTTCATCTCCACTTTCTACTTCACCTTGTTCATTAACAAACATAACCTTGCTATTTGGACAATCCTTCTTGTAGTGACCTCTGCCTCCACAAGTATGGCACACCACATCACGAGTGCGTGCAGTAGACATGTTGGAACCCGAGCTAGCAGCAGGAGCAGCGGGTTTTCGAGTATTAGAACCAAACGAAGGTGTACTTGCTGGTTTGGCTGATGGTGCAAACGGAACATCAGCTGGTGGCATGACAGTGGGAGGTGTAGATCTGGCCAAAAATCTGCTAGAAGATGGAAATCGAGCACGTGACTTTGCCTCTTCAGCCAGCTGGGACTCGGCCTCTCTAGCATGGTGCAGCAGCTCGTTCATTGTCTCATACTTGTGATAACGCACAATACTCTTGATTTGAAGCTTCAAATTGTTGAGGAAACGTTGCATCGTCATCTCTCCTGATTCATGAACATTAGCATGCTGCATAAGCATCTCCATCTCCATGTAGTACTCATCAACTGTCATTGTGCCTTGCCTCAACTGTGTGATCTTGTCAAACACAGAACGCAAAATAATTGGAGGGAACAAAACGGTCCGCCATGATGGCCTTCATCTCACGCCAATCCCTCACAGGAAGTTCATTGTCGTTCCGTCTATTCTGCACAATAGCTTCCCACCAACGCAAAGCGTAACCATCAAATTCTGATGCAGCAAGTTTTACCTTCTTGTCTTCTGGGTAATCAAATAAACGCCAGAGCTTTTCAATCTTCAACTCCCAAGTAATATAATCCTCAGGATCAAGCGAGCCATTGAACGAAGGAATTGAGAACTTGGGCTTGCCCAAACTATCATCAGCTGGATTGTAAGCACGCTGGGCACGTCCAAGAGGAGCATACCCATGGCCATACAGAGGAGCAGCCGCAGGTGCAGGGGGATTTGCTCGTCCCCTGCCACGATGTGGAGCAGCATCAGCCGCACTTCCCTCATCAAAGTCCTCAAACCCATCATCATGTTGTGCCAGTCCGGGCTGGAGTGTTGCCTGAATCGCCTCAATGGAACGCTACAAGGTGGCAAAGTTGACATTCATAGCAGTCAGCTGCATCTGAATATTATTGATGGCTCTAGTATTATTCTCCACAGCATCTTGTATGTCGGTGATATTTCTATCAATAGACTCTCTCCAAGTAACAAGCTCCTCCACCTGCTTTTTCTGTGACACAATTTCATCATCACTCAAAGACATGATTAGTAAGTTATTGCAAAAATCAAAATCAGTATGGTGGAAATTCTCACAACTCACTCACAACTGATAAGAAGGAAGATCTTACCGTTCCATAGTGAATAGAGATGCTCTACCAAACGTAATCAAAGACTGATGCACTGAAGTGATGAATTGAATATCAAAGGTATAGAGAACGATCACAGGGCACACAGGTTATTTATGGTGGAGCTATAGGTATGGTATCATATCTACACCGCAAACAAGTCCTAGTGCTGATCATATGACAAAGACCCACGGAAACACACACGGTGGAGATAAATGGGGCAATTGCAACTATGAAAATGAGCACAAAAAAGTAAGGTATGTCGGAGGAATGCTCGTGTTGCAATGCACAAGGAGAGACGCTAGCTATGTCTCAACGAAACGGGCACAGGATTGCTAAACTGAGCAGCCCGCAGAGCACTAAGCACGCTAGTCTCGTAGGATAGTTTTAGACACAGGGAAAGGTTTACTAAGGCTCACAAGGATAGGTACGCTATGTGGACTCAGTAAAAAAAATAAACAAAAAAAGAAAAAAAAATTGACCTGAGAATTGGTCTCTGCCACGGCAGAAAAACGGCCTAAAATCCTGCCGCGGCAGGATGGCGGCAGAATTTTTTTTTCTCGTACTAGCACAGACTGGTCTATGGTAAGGCGACGGCTTGATTTTTTTTCGGAATTTCTTTTTGGTCACGCTGGAGCACAGACTTGTCTACGGTCAGGCGTGGGGCAGCGAGCCGATTTTTTATTATTATTCCGACTCGCCAAGTAGTACACAACTAGGACTCTTTACTTGGATCGGATCTGACTTGATGGTAGCGGAAAAAGATGGTGAAAAACAACTAGAACAACTAGAAAACAAATCTACGAAGAACAGATCTAGATCTAATCTAATAGAGGAACGCGACCAGTAACTATTACTCGAATACGATGTAATCTAGGCTATGGCAACTCTTTTTGTGAGGCTTTTTCTGTATAGGATGAAAAACACTCTAATCTATGGATGGATTGTGGATTGCTTACCGAGGCAACGAGGAAATCTGATACCAAGATGATATTGCTCACCGAGTAAACCCAGCGCTCGGATACCAAGATGATATGGGGTGGCCCGATCTTCTCAGCAAGCTCTTGTCGATGGTGATGGTGGATGATAGATAACTAGTGCGTAGCTATGATCTCTCCCGCTCGATCCCTAATGCCAATGCAACAGCTCTCGAACCTTGTAGGATATTCACAACACCACACTCTTGCGCACGCAACCGTGACCACGAACGGTAGTATGCAATCTACTAATTCCCAATGGAACAACAGATCACACTCAATTATAGTTGGCAGATTCGAACACAGGGTAATTCCAGAAGTTCTATGAAAGAAACAACTCCAAAATATTTTAACGTGGTCTAAAACCTAACTTGTGATGGCTACGGAGGTTTATATGAGGGCTGGGGCGTCCTCCCCTCTAAACGGGCCTAAAAACAGCCATAACTTGGCCCAAACTGACTCGGTTCGACTCAAACTGATACATACCGACCCATATATGGGTTCAGCCTTATTGGCATGCAGTCCAAACGTCGTGGAACACCTCAAACATGTAATTCTTGGTGCGCCATCTCTCTCTCTTGCTCATACGTGATTTCCTCATTGCGTCCTAGTGCGCCTGCCTCCCGCTCCTCCCTCGCGCACTTGTTGATATTGGAAATCAGCGCTTGTCCTTCTTGCTGCAACTCTCCTCTTCCTCGCGCAACGCTTGTGTGATCAATAAACCTGATCATACAAAGATGCATAGACTTAGGTAGTATAAAGTTCTCATTAAGTAAAACATCAGGTTCAATTAAGAGTGAATTCACCTGTTGCTCAATCAGCTTTGCACGAGCTCTTGTAATGGGTCCAATCCTGATTTCATTGGACTTGTTCTTTGCAGCAACATCTTCATTCTGAATAGGAGTAGGAGATAGTGGAATAGTATGGATGTATTCATCATATGGTCAAAACACAAGCTTGAGGTGCACCTTAGGCTTAAAGATACTTTATAGTTTCCACTATGTATAAGGTGAACCTTAGCGGATTCCACATAGTAGGCCTTATTAAGGTGTGCTTTTTCTCTACTACTATAATGGAGCAGTTTTGAATTGGATTCATAGCACCAATCCTGACCGTTGGGCTATTAGATTCAATGGTTCAGATCAGTTAGATTCGTGATGAATAGTACCTAGAGCAAACTCCACACTGTTGTAGAACCACCATGTCACCAACCCAAATATTTCAAAGCACAGTACGTTGTATTCTCAATATGTGTAGATAGTTATTATCAATAGACTTATCATTAATAGACTCATGAATCCCAACATTTTCAGTCATTGGATCTTCTTTTCCATTCTAGCATCTTAAAGATTCTATTGATAGTCTTCATTACAAACCACTATATAGTGTACGGATAACTTTGAAAGTTGACCGTTGGATCAAGATTCACGAATCCCAGCATTTCTAGCCGTTGGATCTTTTTTTTTCCATTCTAGCATCTAGAAGATTCTATTGGTAGTCTTTGGCATAATGAATGCTATGCACAAACCTAAGAACACACTTCTCGATCATACTAGAATCTTCTCCCTTGTTTCTCTAGACCATGTTATCAAAAATTTCATGTGTTAGGTAGCTAATAATCTTTGACTTCTACATGATGATACAAAGTATAAGGACCAAATATACACCCATACTTTATAGATGTTGATCAAATTTATAATTTTTTGTGCTTTACCAATTATAATTTTATATAGTGATGATATGTCATATGTCTACTATCTGAGGCTCACATGCAAGGCATGTGCAACTTACTAGTTTACACAATGCAGGAGTAGTATATTTCGTTGCTTAGACATATGGTCACCTCTGTCCATGCGCTGTAATGTTAAGAGAATAAAATGTTGGCAGGGGAAGAGGGTAGCAACAAAGAGAAGTTGAAGGCGGTTCCATGTCAGAGCAAAGTTATGATGGGTTTCTGACACGGGGTACTCCTGCGGCCTTACAGTGTACACTCTACTAGTAGTAAATTTCAGGACCTATGCACGCAAAACAAATTGTGTGTTTCCTTTCTCCTTCCCTATGCTCCATCTCTCCTCCCCTTTCCCCTTGCGCACCAGTCTGGCTAATCTCTCTCTCCTCGTCCAAGCCGTGGTGTTGCACACGTGTGCCTTGGTACGCGGCTCTATGTCTCTGGCGTGTTCGGCAGCCGCACGTTGGTGTGGAGTAGGGATGAGGATACATAGGAAGGAAACCACTTTGGTCCTTGGCGGCACAAAAATTCAAACTTTTCTAGTTTTCGAAATTTTCACTAGCTTCCCAAACATCGGGAGGGGAGTTTATTCAAAAGATCGACCAAACATAGGGAGGGAAGGCAATTTTGAACCTATTTTGAACATTGACCGTTGGATCAAGACTGGCAAATCCAAACTTTGAACATTGATCGTTGGATCAAGACTAGAAAATCCAAACTTTGCTAACCATTGGATCTTTATTTCCATTCTTAGCATCTAGAAGATTCTACCGATAGTCTTTAGCAAAATGGATGCTAGTATGCGCAAACCTCAAAACACACACTTCATTGTTCAGTTTCAGGCTCCTTGTGCTAAATGCATGCATGTACTTGGATGCAATTTTCATTTTTTATGAGGTCCTTGATGTAACTTGTACTTCCACCGACCGTATTAACTCTCAAGCACCTCGCTCCTACTAGACAAACCATTAGATTGGCCATTTGCAGTACTTCTTATCTTATCTTTATCTTGTCTTATCTCTTGCAATACCATACCACCATTGTATAGTGTATGAATTAACTTCGAACATTGACCGCTGGATCAAGACTGGCAAATCCAAACATTGCTAACCGTTAGATCTTATATTTTCCTTAGCATCGAGAAATATTCTATTGATAGTCTTTAGCAAGATGAACGCTAGTATCCGCAAACCTCAAAATAGACACACTTCATTATTCAGTTTTAGGGTCATTGTGTTAAATGGATGGACTTTGATGCAAAAAAAATTTATGAGGCCCTTGATGTAAGTTGTACTTCCATCAATCATGTTAACTATCAAGCACCTCTCTTCTACGAGACCTACCATAGTTAAAAGAAAATGCAACCACCCCAATTATCACACAAACTGGACCAATGGTTTCTTTTACGTAATGCCCAAGTTTTTAGTACAAGGATTTTTCAAGCTTCCTAGCAAACTTTCCACACTTCAGTGACTTCTTATCGATTGAACGAAATTAGGTCAAACTTGAGCTACAAGTAAGCGCGATAGATTGCTCTTGAATTAAATGTAATTTTGTAGGTAGATGGGTGCATCTTCTTCTAGTAAACAATGTCGTCGGTGTGAGTTTCTAACTATGGGGAAAGAAAATCTGAGTTTTCCGAGTGATGACGAGATGGTTCTTTTCTGTAAAGAAAGTCTAAATAATATGGATCTCAATGCCATAAGACAAGCTTTTAAACATATTAAGTGGACTAGCATGTTTTACTTACGATTCCCATGTTTTATGAGTTTTCAAACTCCCTATGTAGCTAATTAACTTTGCCCCACTTGAATGACTTCATGCCTATATTTATCGAAATTTGGTCAAACTTGAACTGCAATTACTAAATTATAGGTTGCTTCTAAAGAATTACAAAAAAATGGGGGTGTACCCATTGGGGGCTCAGTTAATATATCAGAAACCAACCGATAATTTTGGCAATAGGTTTTTAACTCCTTTCTAATTAAGATTTTGCATCTTGACAATTTAACGAAAAATTAGCTCGAACTTGAGCTACAAGTAAGCACAATAGATTTTTCTTTAATTAAATGTATCTTTGGAGGTAGATGGATGCATCTTCTTGTAGTAACCAGTACCATCGGTGTGAGTTTCCAACTATCAGGAAATAACATTCTCAATTCCGAGTGATGATGAGATTATTGTTCATTTTTTGAACAACGTCCGAAGGATATGGATCTAACCGCCACAAGCCAAGTTTCAGACATATAGAGTGGACCGTCATGTTGTACTTATGATTTCCGTGTTTTATGAGTTTTCAAACTTATTCCTATAGCTAACTTTGCCCACTTGAAAGTGATTTTATGTCGATTTATTGAAATTAGGTCAATTTTGAACTACAAGTAAATTGTAGGTTGGATTGAAAGTTTTACGTTTTTCGGAGGTAACCATTTGGGGCTGATTTAATATATCACAACCCACCACTGATAGTTATTACAACAAGTTGAACTTCTTGCTAAGATTTTGCATCTTGACAATTTAAAGAAATTAGGTCAAACTTGAGCTACAAGTAAATGCGATAGATTGATCTTGAATTAATTGTCTTTTTGGAGGCAAACGGGTGCATCTTCTTGTAGTAAAAAATGTCGTCGATGTGAGTTTCCAAATATCAGGAAATATCATTCTTAATTTTCTGAGTGATGACGAGATTGTTCCTTTATGTAAAGATAGTCTAAAGAGTATGGATCTGAATGCCACAAGCCATGTTTTTAGACATCTTACTTACCACTATATAGTGTACGAATAACTTTGAATATTGACCATTGGATCGAGACTCGTGAATCCGAACATTTCCAGCCATTGGATCTTCTTTTCCATTCTAGCATCTAGAAGATTCTATTGATAGTCTTGAACACAATGAGTGCACTATGCATAAACCTCAAAAAACATACTTCTCCATCATACCAGAATCTTCTCCCTCGTTTCTCTAGACCATGTTACCAAAAATTTCAAGTGTTAGGTATCTAATAATCTTTGACTTCTACACATGATGATACAAAGTAGAAGAACCAAATATATATCCATACTTTATAGATGGTGATCAAATTTATAGTTTTTCCACTTTACCTATTATAATTTTATATAGTGATGATATGTCAGACGTCTATTATCTGAGCCTCACGTGCATGGCACGTGCAACTTACTAGTATCTTATCTTACCACTATATAGTGTACGAATAACTTTGAATGTTGACCATTGGATCAAGATTCGCGAATCCCAACATTTCTAGCCGTTGGATCTTCTTTTCCATTCTAGCATCTAGAAGATTCTATTGGTAGTCTTCGGCATAATGAATGCTATGCACAAACCTCAGAACACACTTCTCGATCATACTAGAATCTTCTCCCTTATTTCTCTAGACCATGTTATCAAAAATTTCATGTGTTAGGTAGCTAATAATCTTTGACTTCTACATGATGATACAAAGTACAAGGACCAAATATACACCCATACTTTATAGATGTTGATCAAATTTATAATTTTTTGTGCTTTACCAATTATAATTTTATATAGTGATGATATGTCATACGTCTACTATTTGAGTCTCATGTGCAAGGCACGTGCACCTTACTAGTTTACACAATGTAGGAGTAGTATATTTCTTTTCTTATACATATGGTCACCTCTGTCCACGCGTTGTAAATGCTGAGGGAATAAAATGTTGGCAGGGGAAGAGGGCAGCAGCGAAGAGAAGTTGAAGGCGGTTCCATGTCAGAGCAAAGTTATGATGGGTTTCTGACACGAGGTACTCATGCAGCCTTACAGTGTACACTCTACTAGTAGTAAATTTCAGGACCTATGCACGCACAACAAATCGTGTGTTTTCTCTCTCCTTCCCTATGCTCTATCTCTCCTCCCCTTTCCCCTTGCGCATCGGTCCGACTGATCTCTCTCCCCTCGTCCACAGCGTGGCGCTGCACACGTGTGCCTTGGTACGGCGGCTCCGTGTCTGGCGTGTTCGGAAGTCACGTGCTAGTGTGGAGTAGGGACGAGGAGCACATAGGAAGGAAACCACTTTGGTCCTTGGCGGCGGAAAAATTCAAACTTTTCCTGTTTTTGAAATTTTCACTTGCTTCCCAAACATCGTGAGGGAAGGTTATTCAAAAGATCAGCCAAACATCGGGAGGGAAGGAAATTTTGAACCCGTTTTGAACATTGATCACATTGAATAAACGAAAAACAAAAAACAAAAGTTTTACTCATGATGTCCTATCATGTCGTGTGCACCACGTGCTATGAAAACTGTAATCATGAGATTAGATAAGTTTTAGAAAAATACCTTCACAATATTGTCCTACCATGTGTATGGACATTATCGGGTTTATTTCAACCCGAACGACCAAGGTCATCAAGGCCATGTTGACATTATAGTTTATAATTTGATAGAGTTCCCACGATAGTTTGTTAGATGGGTGCATCTTGGCGTAGTAAGCATTCTTGCATGTGGGAGTTTCCAACAATTAGGAAAAAAGAAATTCAATTTTCCCAGTGAGGACGGTGATGTTTTTTTGTGAAGAAAGTCCAAATAATATGGTTCATAATGCCACAAGCCAATGGTTTCACACATACTATAGTTGATCATGGTTCCTATCTAACTTCGGCACAAAATTTAGTACATATTACGATGGGTCGTGACACACGGTACTAGTGCACATACTACTAGTAGATTTTTCTCTCGCCTTCGCCCCCTCTCACCATTCATCCACTATCCTCTCCATTTCTCCTTCCTTCCAATGTAAGCTTTCACGCAATGAGTATACTTCTAGTCTGAGATGCAGCGATGCAGAAAAAGATGAGGCCCACACCATATCACCATCAATCAAGTTCGGTGACGCAACTTTGTGAAGAGTATATGTATACTAGTAGTACTGTAGCTAGATAAGCATGTACTACTATAGACACTTAATTTTTAAAGGAGGAAGTAACAGACATTGAGTAATTCAGTAGGATCTGCATGATTCTCTTCATTTTTGGATAAAGTGGGGCGCCTCGTGAATTCTCTAGGCCGAGAAAAATCAAGAACCGACAAGTCTGGTATAATCCTTTTTTTGTTGATAGGACGAGTCTGGTACAATCCATTTATGATATTTTGGGATAGTTTTCAGGGTATTAACACAAGCACGACTATAAATAGACATTATAGATTGCAACAGTACGCACCCCTACTTTCACCCAAAACACCCAACCTATCGTTGCTTAGGACTTGATCTCTCTCTATTTCCTTCCAAAATGTCGTATGACAACTCTCTCTAGAACACGTCGATTGACCTGACAAATGGGAAATGCCCCGAAACTCCGCCTAGAAACCCAGACTCGGTTGACGGGCCATGGACGTCGATTGACCTGATGAAGAAGATAGCCACTAGCAGTGCTTTTTCAAAGGGACACCACCACCAACGCCGAGCGACTCCGATAAGATGGAAGATGAGACCGAGGAAGAGGAGGAGTCTAAGGTCAACCTTGAGGAGGAGGCCGAGGACGACGACAAGGAGGTCTCTTCCGCCCCTCCCCCGAAGAAGCGTGCCTGGGTGCAAAATTAAATGGCGTCTAGAGAAGAGGTGGGTTGTGTACTCTATCTCGTGCTAGGAAGCATCTTGGCTTTGGTAAATAATGTTGTCAATGAGAGTTCCCAACTCTTAGGAAAATGCTTTTCAATTTCCAAGTGATAGGATTTGTTTTTTAGTAATTAAGGACGTCTAGAAAATTTGGCTTACAGTGCACTCACTATATTCTAGCAAAATATAAATAATTTCCACCGCATGTTAGTACTATATGAAAATACTTATTTCAATGTGTGTAATGATACATAGTTTTTTTGGGGGGAGGGGGTGTAATGATACATAGTTGAAACTTAAATGGTGTCCTCTTATATTTGTGCTTGTTTGGACGAAAACTACAAACATGGATCTGGACAACTTTCGAAAAACTTGCTACACAATATGGTCATAACCATGTAAGAACATTGTTCACATTTTAAGCCAAGTCACCAATGTCAAGGTCATAATCCGCATCACTCGTCCCATTTATTGGGATAAATTAAAGAAACGTAAAGAAAAAAATAAAAAATTATGCCCTTATGTATGGTGTCCTCTTCCGTAAATGATAAACATGAATTTTGACAAGGTTTAAAAACACTTCTTCACAATATGACCAACGATGTGTTAACATACTTGGGTTTCAAGTTAAATAATGACAAAGGTCGTGTCCATTTCTGGTAGACGGGGTGCATCTTGGCATGGCATACTAATGTTGTTAATTGGACTTTTCAAATTTTATGTATATAATTTTGTTAATTTATTTTAGAAGTGCCACATATAATTATTTTTTAAAGAAAAGGCAAAGAGTATGGCTCCGAATGCCACAACACACTAAATTTCACACAAAATAGAGTATGTTTCATGGTTAACAAGTTTCATGAATTTTCAAGCCTTCTAGCTAATTTTGCATAATTAAATCAGATTTTGTCAATAAAACCAAAGTAGGTAAATTTTGAACTACAAGGGCGTGATAGATTACTTGTAAATTTGTCAAAAATTCATATAGTACTAATTATTGTACCACGCAGTCATCCTGAAAACTGACTATTGTTTTGAAAGATACAACTTCTTTGTATGAATTTTCACGCTGACACATCTGACCATGTTTCAAAAAAGTGAAAGAAAATAAGGAAACATGCACACATCCTTTTAGTAGTATTAAAAATTCATACTTGTAAAACAGTAAAGACAGTGCTGTTAAAGTTTCAATACAAGGGACTTGGGCACCTTCACCAGCCCTCCACAATTATCCTTTCTTCCTCTTCTTCCCCTTGCTCCTTTAAGACTTTGCAGCTATGGCTCCGAAGATCGGAGCTCCCCGTGGGAAGAAGAAGACCCAGGTGGCAGCGACAAAGGCCATGGAGAAAAATAAGACATGTCGCCTGCTTCCTAATCCTGCTCTGGCCACTCGAAGTCACAGTCTCGCACCAGGCAGCCGTAGGAAGAAGCAGGCGTCGAGGTCCATTAAGGACGGGCTGCATTTCCCCGTTGGTAGGATCGGGCGCTACCTCAAGGAGGGTCGGTACTCCCAGTGCATAGGCTTCGGGGCTCCTGTCTACCTCGTGGCCGCTCTCGAGTACCTCACCGCCGAGATGCTAGAGCTCACCGGACAAGCCGCGAAGGACATCAAGAAGATCGGCATCATCCCAAGGGATGTGATGCTCGGCGTCATACGCAACGAGGAGCTCAGCAAGCTGCCGGTCAGTGTTACTGATGCAGCCCGTCCTACTGACGCTTCTACATCTACACCAACAAGTCCCCCAAGTGGACCCATGAATCGTGCCCGAGCCAAACTCCTACAAGCTAAGGTGAACTCGCTCCTCTCCTCGTGCCAATTCGATACCTCCTTGGATGGTCTGCAACTTCATACAACTACCCTATGCATCATCAGGTACGAAGCCTCGACACATCACCAAGCACCCAAGGATGGTGGACAAGGAGCAGAACGTGAAGCAAACGCTGTTGGAGCTGTTCAGACCGGAGTCTCCGGTCTGCGTACACCGGAGTCTCCGGCCGGCCAAAGTCTCCGGCCTGAAGACACCGGAGTCTCTGGACCTTCCTCCGGTTTGCCTCCAGGCCCAAGCACTGGGTCAATCTGACTGCCCCTCTAGAGGCTGCTCCCGAGCCCGACCGGAGTCTCCGGTCCAGACCGGAGTCTCCGGACCACCACACCGGAGTCTCCGCACCGACCGTCGCCAGGCATGTAAAAGGCCTTTGGGCCTTCGGCCCATGTAGCCCTTAGTCCATCCAGAACTTGTCTTTTATTCCTAAAGTACCCCCGACTATGTGGCTGGCCTATATATAGCCCACCACCTCCATTATAAACCCTAGGCATGATATTGGAATTAGTGGAAACCCCTTTGTGGATCTATCTAATTCTTGCCTCATGCTCCTTGACTAAGGAGCACCAATATCCCCAAACCTCGTTGGAGTTTGCATCGTGCCTCCGCTGTTGAGGGCAAACCTCTAGGGTGGCCCGATCTTTCACGATTCCCTTTCAAATCGAGGGTGGAGTGCGGGGGAAGGAGGAAAGGATGAACACGACGAACACACGCACGAAGAACGCGATGAACACACACACGCAAAACCACGATAAACACCAATAGCTCATGCCGGCGGTGACCGGTCCGGCGCAATCCCTAGGATCGGCGTCGGGCGGAGGACTCTCTCTCAAACTGGCACGGCGAGATGGGAGACTTGGTGAGATCTTGATGTCTAGGCAAAGGAACACCGATGCCTTGGCCTTGTACAACGCAGAGGCACAATGCAAACTCCAACGAGGTTTTGGGATATTGGTGCTCCTTAGTCAAGGAGCATGAGGCAAGAACTAGATAGATCCACAAAGGGGTTTCCACTAATTCCAATATCATGCCTAGGGTTTACAATGGAGGTGGGGGTCTATATATAGGCTAGCCACAAGTTCAGGGGTAATTCAGGCATTAAAGTAGAGTTCTGGGTGAAGTAGAGGGGTACATGGGCCATAGGGCCCAGCTAGGCTCGCAGGCCCATCACTTGGGCCAGACACTCCGGGTCGAGTTAGCCGGACAGTCCGGGGTGGCCGGACAGTCCGGGTCGGCGCGGCTGGACAGTCCGGGCAGGGCGGACACTCCAGGTGGCGTCCGGGGAGTGTCCGATTCGACCTTCTGAATGTCCATGCCAGGTCCGGGCTTGGGCAGGCCGGACACTCCGGCTGAGTCGGGTCGGACACTCCGGGGTGGCCGGACACTCCGGCTGGATTCGGGCGGACACTCCGGTAGCTTCAGCTTAGGTGCAGCTTCCGGGCTCGTGGGTCGACGCAGCGGGGGCTCGTACCTGATGATGCACAAAGTAGTGGTATAAAGTAGCACGCCATCCAAGGAGGTATCGAATTGGCACGAAGAGAGGAGCGAGTTCACCTTAGCTTGCAGGAGTTTGGCTCGGGCACGAGTCATGGGTCCACTTGGGGGACTTGTTGGTGTAGATGTAGAAGCGTCCGTAGGACGGGCTGCATCAGCTCCCCCCCTAGGAAAGAGTCGTCCTCGACTCTTCATGGATATCATCTTGAACATCTCCATGGTAGGGTGCGAGATCCTTGACATTGAATGTATTTCTTGCAAGGTACTTGGAGGTCGGTATGTCGATGATGTAGGTGTTGTTGTTGATTCTTTTGAGGACCTTGAAGGGACCATCTCCTCTTGGCTTGAGCTTGAAGTCACGTTCCTTGGGGAAGCGGTCCTTGCTTAGCTGTATCCACACAAGGTCACCTTCTTCAAATATCATCTCCTTCTTGTCCTTGTTTAATCTTGAAGTTTGGCGAAGGACTTGTTGTTCGATAGTTGCTCTTGTTTCTTCATGAAGCTTCTTCATAGCTTGTGCGCGCTTCTCGACGTCCATGTTTGTGCGCTCATGGAGAGGTAGTGGTAGGATGTCGAGCGCGGTGAGGGGCTCGAAACCATAGACGATCATGAATGGACTCATCTTGGTTGTTGAGTGCTTGGCTCGATTGTAGGCGAACTCGGCGTGTGGAATGGATTCCTCCCAATCCTTCAGGTTTTTCTTGATCAACACACGAAGGAGAGTTCCGAGGCTTCGGTTGACATCTTTGGTTTGGCCATCAGTTTGAGGATGTGATGCGGATGAAAAGAGGAGCTTGACGCCGAGCTTGGCCATGAGGGTCTTCCACAAGTAGCTCATGAATTTGACGTCATGGTCGGAGATGATTGTCCTTGGCACACCATGAAGACGGACGATTTCCCTGAAAAACAGATTTGCAACATGTGAAGCATCGTCGGTCTTATGGCACGGTATGAAGTGTGCCATCTTGGAAAAACGATCCACAACAACAAATATAGAATCATGACCATGCTTAGATCTACGCAATCCTAACACGAAATCCATGCTAATGTCGGACCAAGGTGTATGAGGAATAGGCAATGGCATATAAAGACCATAGGGATTAGCTTGCAACTTAGCTTGAACACATGTCGTGCATCGTTGAACGTGGCGCTCCACGTCACGCTTCATCTTGGGCCAAAAGTAGTGATTGGAGAGCATGTCCAATGTCTTGTCCCGACCAAAGTGACCCATAAGGCCTCCACCATGAGATTCTTGGAGAAGCAAAAGTTGAAGCGACGACTTCGGAATGCATAGCTTGTTTTGTTTAAAAAGAAAGCCCTTATGCAAATAGAAATCATCAACTCCCTTATCATTGGAGCACTTTGCGAAAATTGGTTCAAAGAATGGGTCAGAAGCATACAAAGATTTTATTTCCTCAAGACCCAACACGTTGATTTCAAGTCTTGTAAGAAGGCTTGTATGTTTGTGAGACAATGCGTCCGCAACTACATTATCTTTGCCCTTCTTATACTTGACAATGTACGGAAAAGACTCCATGAACTCAACCCACTTAGCGTGTCTCTTGCTCAAGTTAGCTTGGCCTTTGAGATATTTCAACGACTCGTGGTCAGAATGTATGATAAATTCCTGGGCCAAAGGTAGTGTTGCCAAACTTGAAGGACATGAACTAAGGCAAAAAGCTCTTTGTCATAAATCAGATAGTTAAGGCGAGCACCATCAAGTTTTTCGCTATGGTAGGCTATAGGACGTCCGTTTTGCATAAGGACTCCTCCAATGCCAATACCACTAGCATCACACTCTATCTCAAAATTTTTTGTGAAATCCGGTAAAGCAAGAAGAGGTGCTTCGATGAGCCTCTTTTAAGTTCATCAAAAGCTTTTTGTTGTGCTTTGCCCCACACGAAGGTGACATTCTTTTTGGTTAATTCATTAAGGGGACAAGCAATGGTTGAAAAGTCTTTCACAAAGCGACGATAGAAACCAGCCAACCCATGAAAACTTCGGATTTCACTCACATTTGTTGGTATGGGCCAATCTCGTATGTCCTTTACCTTGGAAACATCAACTTCAATTCCCTTCGAAGAAACGACAAATCCAAGAAAAATCAACTTGTCTTTAGCAAAAGTGCACTTGGGAAGATTAGCATAAAGCTTTTCATGTCGAAGGATTTGCAAAACTTCCTTGACATGTGTTATATGGTCCTCAAGTGATTTGCTATAAACAAGAATATCATCGAAATAGACAACAACACTTTTTCCAATGAGAGAACGCAAGATGTGATTCATAAGGCGCATGAAGGTGGATGGGGCATTTTATAAACCAAAGGGCATAACCAACCATTCATAGAGACCAAGTTTGGTCTTGAAGGCGGTTTTCCACTCATCACCTTCAGCCATGCGTATTTGATGGTAACCACTACGAAGATCTATTTTCGAAAAAATAGTGGCTCCACACAACTCGTCAAGCATGTCATCGAGACGTGGTATGGGATGTCGATAACGCACGGTGATAGTATTGATTGGACGACAGTCCATGCATAACCGTAACGTATCATCCGTCTTTGGAACAAGAATCACAGGTACGGCACTTGGACTAGTGCTAACTTGGATCAAACCTTTGGAGACGAGTTGGTTGATTTGGCGTTCAATCTCCTTTGTCTCCTCCGGGTTCGTGCGGTAAGCGGCGCGGTTGGGAATTGGTGCACCGGGGATGAGGTCAATGCGATGTTCTATGCCGCGAAGAGGAGGTAGTCCATGTGGAAGCTCTTCGGGTAACACATCCTTGAATTCCTGCAAAACATTCATCAAAGATGGAGGAACATTGGTTAATTCGTTAGTTCCTTGCACTAGTCCCTTGCAAAGGAGGACATAGTGCAAGATGGATGGGTTGTTCCGAACATCTCTCATCTCACTTTTGGTGGCTAGGAGAACACTCTTAGTTTTTCCACTCGAATTTGGCTTGTGGCTCTCACTCACTATGAGGTGGTTCTCTCTCTCATCACTCAAAAGCACAAGTAGGTGTTGTGCTTTGCGCCCTCGCTAAAGCCTTTGCATTGTCCGCAATTATTTGGCTAGGAGTCATCGGTTGCAAAACACATGTTTTGTTGAGCCATTTGAAGGTGTATATATTGGTGCGACCATCATGTTGAGCAGCCTTGTCAAATTGCTATGGTCGACCAAGAAGCATGTGGCAAACTGTCGTAGGAACCACATCACACTCCACCGTATCTTTGTAAGGACCAATGGCGAAGGAGACCGATACGGTATGCTTGATCTTCATGGACCCTTGGTCACTTGGTAGGGGTGCTTGTGTGGATGGAGGTTGAGGTTGAGCTTCTCACACAACTCGGTGCTAGCAAGGTTGTGACAACTCCCTCCGTCAATGATGACCTTGATAGATTTGCCATTGATGCCAGCTCGTGTTTGGAAGATATTGGAGCGTTGGTCTTCATGCTCTTGTGCTTGAGTGGTCAAGATTCTTGTGACGACAAGCGATGGACTTTTGTCATGTTCACACATGAGGAGTTCTTGATCATCTTCCACTCGTTGCCTTGCCATTGCTTCCTTGACACGGGCATCAAACTCATCTTCACTCAAGTACTCTTCATCACCATTGTCATGGATGAACAAGACTTTCTTGTTTCCACATTCGGCCGACTTGTGTCCTTTACCTCCACACTTGTAGCATTCACCGTTGAAAGGTGTATCACTCTTTGCTTGCTTGCCACTTGGGGGCAGTTTTCCTTGAGGAAGTGTGGGCTTGAAGGAAGGCTTGGAGGTACTTGAGGAGCTACCGTTGGTGTAGGGGTTTAAGCTTGCTTGTAGGTGAAGTACGTCCTGGGCTTGTTGTACTTAATATCCTCTTGCACTTGACGTTTAGCCTTTGTTGCAATGTGCACAAGCTCAACCATGGTGTTGTATGTTTGGAACTCGACGATGCGCTTGATTGGGTGATTCAAGCCAATAAGGAAACGTGCCATTGTTTGCTCCATGCGGTCATCAATGTTGGCGCGAATCATGTTGAGTTCCATTTCCTTGAAGTACTCTTCCACGGTCTTTGTCCCTTGACGAAGCGCTTGAAGATTGTTGAAGAGGTCACGCGTGTAGTGCGTGGGGACAAACCGGGATCTCATGTGAGCCTTCATGTCATGCCAAGTTGTGATTGGCGGCTCTTGTCTTGCATCACGAGCAACTCGAACTTGTTCCAACCAAAGGTTGGCGTAATCATCAAACTCTAGCGAAGCCATGGCGACCATCTTCTCGTTGCTATAGTTGTGCATGCGGAAGATCTTGTCGACTTTGAGTGCCCACGAGAGGTATTCTTCAGGGTCATTCGATCTGGTGAACTTGGGCATTGTGAACTTGAGCTTGCCAAAAGTTTCTTCATCGTTGCGGTCATTGCGATGAGCTTGGTGACCTTGTTGATGATCTTGTAGTTGGGGAGGTGGAACTTGGTTCTCGCGTCCTTATTATGGAGCTTGCTCTTGGTATTGTTGTTGACGTGGTTGAGGTACTTGGGCCTCATGGTGGCGAAGGTGTGTAGCCTCTTGACGCGGTTGATGACGAAGAGGAGGCTCGTTCCTTGGTTGGTGATGTTGGTTAGGCACATGGGCCTCACGGCGAAGAACATGGTCATGAGCCTCTTGACGTGGTGGGCATCGCTCAACTTGTATCACTTGACGCTCCAAGTTTTGTTGATGTGGAGGAGGCGCCTCGTGATGACCCTGGTGTCGTTGTTGACGTTCATGACGTTGATGACGAGGAGGAGGATCTTAAAGAGCTTGACGTCGATGGCGAGCTTGATTATCCAAATTGGAGTCATCACTTGTTGTGTCAAGAATGTGTCGCGATCGATGGTGGTAGACTTGCGGTTGCGCTTGCGGTTCCTCTTGTGGTTGCTCTTGTTGAATCACTAGTTCCCTTGCGTGATGACGGTGTGCTTCTTGCCTTGCTCGTGGCCTTGAAGAGAGGTCACCGTCATAGCTTGACGTTGTGGCGTGCCGTGGGGAAGGTACAAAGTTCGAAGAGATTCCATCTTCAACCACGGGGGCATCATTGCGTCTTGGAGCACTTTGATATAGATCTTGTGGAAGTGGTGCATGACGATGCGAAGAACTTGCAGAGCTTGATGCGCATGAACGTGGTCTTTCCATGCCATCGATGAGGCGTCGAAGATTGTCATTTGTTTCGGCGACGGAGCGTTGAAGCGCTTCATTTTGGTGGCCGAAGTTGTGATGCATTGCATGCATTTGTCGTTCGAGGCCGTCGAAGCGGTTGTCGATGTTCTTGAACTCGGCTTGCGTCTCGCCAAATTGTTCATCTTGTCTCGTATCAAGTGCTTGGCAACGTTCACGGAACTCTTATCGAACGATGAAGTGACTTGCACGCGACATGTACGGACCTTGATCTTCTTCTTGGGGAGGTGGTTGGCTCGTCTCACCGTGCCTATCGATCATGCGAAACACAAAAGTATTGTATATGGAAGTGGCATATGGTGGTGTTAGCCTTGTACCTCACCTTGGGGATTGCACCAAACTAGAAACCACAAGTGAGAGCTATAAGCGTGCAAAGTGGAAATGCCAAGAAAACTCACACTAACTCTCAAAAGCTTGTTGGTGGTAGGTTAGGGTTGTGGAAAGCCAAAGAACCAACCAAAAGAAAATGGATAGTCAAAAGTGGTAAAAATCCAACAAAACTCAAGTCAAAGGTGAAGGTCAACAACTCAAAAGGGGGACGGAAACCTACGACTATGTACACACACGTGGAGAAAGTTGGGATTGACACGACTATGAAAATGAGCAAACAAAATGTCCTAACGAAGACTAAGCTCGTTGTCGTGCCAATGCAAGGAGAGACTGTGGCTCGTTTGCAAAGAGGAAAAATGAGCAACGGATTTGTGCACTTGCCTTGGGCGCTCTTCTTTCTCTCTTGCTTACAAGCTTTGAGACTCTCTTTTGCAAGGGGAGACTATTTTTCTTTTGCTTTTTCTTTGTATCTCTTTTTTTTGCTCTCCCTTGATGCTACCTAGTCACACTTGATATTGCTCTTGCACTCTCACTATCCAAGCACAAATGCACAATGCTCAAGCAAACACAAGATGAGCCACTCTCATGGGATAGGTACACACAAAGAAATATGGGGGTTAACAAGGTGACGCAAGTTATACCTTCTTTGATGATGAACTTGGCGTCAGTGGTGCGGGATGATGTTCGTGGTCCGTGGTGTCAATGAGCGCAGAAGTTGATGATGCGGAAGCTTGTTGGTACTTGCTGACGCGCACACGGGACACGAGCAAACAAAGGAGATTAGCCAATGCTAAAAATGAGGCAAAATTGTCAAAACAGGCGTTACAGCCGGACACTCCGGTCTGTCTGGGCCGGACACTTCGGTCTGGCCGGACACTCCGGTCTGTTTTGGCCGGACACTCCGGTCGGGCCGGACACTCTGGTGGGTATGAGCCGGACACTCTGGCGCGGGTTTCCTGCTCGTGTTCTTGAGCGGAAATCCTCGCCTTCGGGCCTCAAATCCACGAAAAACTGGCCAAATCGGGCTGGGGAAACACAGGATAAAGCTGGACCAACTCCTTAGACAAGGTTTGGTCGGATCAAAACCACAAATAACACTCCAAATCAAGATATCGATCCAAAGGCAAATATGGGCTATTTTTTGTGGGGATTTTCAAATTTTTGGTGGATAGAAGAAAATTTTGTGGGCGAAATCGTGAGCAACGAAGCTCTTGATACCAATATGTTGAGGGCAAACTTCTAGGGTGGCCCGATCTTTCACGATTCCCTTTCAAATCGAGGGTGGAGTGCGGGGGAAGGAGGAAAGGATGAACACGACGAACACAGGCACGAAGAACGCGATGAACACACACATGCAAAACCACGATAAACACCAATAGCTCACGCCGGCGGTGACCGGTCCGGCGCAATCCCTAGGATCGGCGTCGGGCGGAGGACTCTCTCTCGAACCGGCACGGCGACATGGGAGACTCGGTGAGATCTTGACGTCTAGGCAAAGGAACACCGATGCCTAGGCCTTGTACAACGCGGAGGCACAATGCAAACTCCAACGAGGTTTGGGGATATTGGTGCTCCTTAGTCAAGGAGCATGAGGCAAGAACTAGATAGATCCACAAAGGGGTTTCCACTAATTCCAATATCATTCCTAGGGTTTACAATGGAGGTGGGGGTCTATATATAGTCCAGCCACAAGTTCAGGGGTAATTCAGGCATTAAAGTAGAGTTCTAGGCGAAGTAGAGGGGTACATGGGGCATAGGGCCCAGCTAGGCTCGCAGGCCCATCACTTGGGCCGGACACTCCGGGTCGAGTTAGCCGGACAGTCCGAGGTGGCCGGACAGTCCGGGTCGGCGCGGCCGGATAGTCCGGGCAGGGCGGACACTCCGGGTGGCGCCCAGGGAGTGTCCGATTTGACCTTCTAAATGTCCACGCCAAGTCCGGGCTCGGGCAGGCCGGACACTCCGGCAGAGTCGGGCCGGACACTCCGGGGTGGCCGGACACTCCGGCTAGATTCGGGCGGACACTCCGGCAGCTTCAGCTCAGGTGCAGCTTCAGGGCTCGTGGGTCGACGCGGCGGGGGCTCGTACCTGATGATGCACAAAGTAGTGGTATGAAGTAGCACGCCATCCAAGGAGGTATCGAATTGGCACGAAGAGAGGAGTGAGTTCACCTTAGCTTGCAGGAGTTTGGCCTGGGCACGAGTCATGGGTCCACTTGGGGGACTTGTTGGTGTAGATGTAGAAGCGTCCGTAGGACGGGCTGCATCATCCGCGTTGTACAAGGCCTAGGCATCGGTGTCCCTTTGCCTAGACGTCAAGATCTCACCGAGTCTCCCATCTCGCCGTGCCGGTTCGAGAGAGAGTTCTCTGCCCGACGTCGACGATCCTAGGGATTGCACCGGACCGGTCACCGCCGGCGTGAGCTATTGGTGTTTATCGTGGTTTTGTGTGTGTGTGTTCATCGCGTTCTTCGTGCGTGTGTTCGTCGTGTTCATCCTTTCCTCCTTCCCCCGCACTCCACCCTCGATTTGAAAGGGAATCGTGAAAGATCGGGCCACCCTAGAGGTTTGCCCTCAACAGTTATCATCGTGCACAGTGGAGTGCTGCCCAACTTCCACGAGTCCCTGCTTGTCGATGGTACCACGAAGGACGCAGCCAAGTTGCCAGCGGAGGATACTGCCAAGTCGCCTGAGAAGACCGTGGAGTCCCCCTAGAAGTTGTTTAGTTCTACTACTACTCCATATGTGTTTGGGTTTACTCTGTTTGTAGTTTGGTTAACCATCAGTGCCAATGTAATATTTAGATCTATGATGCTAAGAAAAAGCTTTTGAGGGTTCTAAAAAATGCTATTTTCCTAATCTTATCCTATACTCCATTTATTTAATATTACTCAGCATATTAGGTTTAGTCAAAGTCAAACATTACAAAGTTTGACCAACTATATACAGTATGAAATAGTATATTCATTAAAAAATCAATATACAGTAAACAATGTCGTCGGTATGGGTTTCAAACTATCAGGAAAGAATATTCAATTCTCAAATTTCCGAGAGATGACAAGCGAGGTTGTTCTTTTTCGTAAAGAAAGTCCAAAGAATATGGATCTGAATGCCACAATCTAGGTTTTCAGACATATATAGTGGAACAAAATGGTGTACTAACGATACCCATGTTTTATGTTCTTTCAAACTTCATATCTAACTCTGCCAACTTGAATGACTATCCCGATTTATCAAAATTATATAAGGTCGATTTGAACTACAAGTAAATTGTAGGTTGCTTTGAAAGTTTCATGAAAAATCTTTTGGAGGTACCCTTCGGGGGAGGGGTGAATTAATATATTAGAAACCACTATGAGCTTTGATGATAGGTTGAACTTATTCTAAGATTTTGCATCTTGACAATTTAACAAAATTAAGTCAGAATTGAGCTACATGTAAGCGTGATAGATTGCTCTTGAATTAAATGTCTTTTCGGAGGTAGATGGGTGCATCTTCTTGTAGTAAACAATGTCGTCGATGTGAGTTTCCAACTATCAGGAAAGACCATTCTCAATTTTCTGAGTGATGTCAAGATTATTCTCTCTCGTAAAGGAAGTTCGAAGAATATCGATCTAAATGCTAGAAGCCAAGTTTTCACACACACACACATATATATAGTGGACCAACATATTGTACTTATGATTTCCTGTGTTTTATGAATTCTCAAACTCGCCACCTAACTTCGCCCACTTGAATGACCTTATGTTGATTTTCAAAATTAGGTCCAATTTGAACTACTACAAGTAAATTGTAGGTTACTGTGAAAGTTTTACGGAAAGTCTTTTGAAGGTACCCATCGGGGGTCACAATTAATATATGAGAAACCATCCAACGAGATTTTTGAAGACAAATTCAACTTCTTGCTAAGATTTTGCATCTTGCCAGTTTAACAAAATTAGGCCAAACTTTAGCTACAAGTAAGCGCAATAGATTCCTCTTGATTTAAAGTCTTTTCGGAGGTAGATATAGGTGCATCTTCTTGTAGTAAACAATGCCGTCGGTGTGAGTTTCCAACTATCTTAGGAAAGAACATTCTTAATTTTTTGAGTGATGACTAGATTGTTATTTCCCCTAAAGAAAGTCCAAAGACTATGGATCTGAATGCCACAAGACAAGTTTTCACACATATATAGTGGACCAACATGATGCACTAACGATTTCCCATGTTTTATCAGTTCTCAAATTTCCTAGCTAACTTCACCCACTTGAATGATTTTATGTCGATTTATCGAAATTAGGTAAAATTTGGACTACTATAGGTAAATTGTTGGTTGCTTTGAAAGTTTTATGAAAAAGCTCTTGGAGGTACCCATCGGGGGGAGGGTCAATTAATATATATATATATCAGATACCACCGAGGGTTTTGATGACAGGTTCATCTTCTTGCTAAGATCTTGCATCCTAACTGTTAATGAAATTAGGTCAAACTTTGCTCACTGTTTCATGAAATTAGGTCAAACTTTGCTAACCGATTAACTTTGAACATTGACCGTTGGATCAAGACTGGCAAATCCAAACATTGCTAATCATTGGATATTCTTTTCCATCCTTAGAATCTAAAAAGATTCTACCGATAGTCTTTAGCACGATGAACACTAGTATGCGCAAACCTCAAAACACATAGTACTTCATTATTACTCGGTTTCAAGGTCCTTGTGCCAAATGCACGGACTTGGATGGAATTTTCATTTTTTATGAGGTCCTTGATGTAACTTGTACTTCCACCGACCGCTCGAGCACCACTCTCTTACGAGACCTACCATTAGATCGGCCATTCGCAGAACTTCTTATCTTGTTCTTGTCTCTTAACTCTTACAATACCATACCACTACATAGTGTAGGGATTAACTTTGAACATATTAACCATTGGATCAAGACTGGCAAATCCAAACATTGCTAACCATTGGATCTTTTTTCCATTCTTAGCATCTATAAAGATTCTATTGATAGTCTTTAGCACGATGAACGCTAGTATGCGCAAACCTAAAAATACATAGTACTTCATTGCTCAGTGTTAGGGTCCTTGTGCTAAAATGCATGGACTTGGATGCAATTTTCATTTTTTACGAGGTTCTTTATATAACTTGTACTTCCATCGACCGTGTTAACCCTCAATCACCTCCCTTCTACAAGACCTACCATTAGATCGGCCATTCGCAGTACTTCTTATCTTACCTTTATCTTGTCTCTTATCTCTTACAATACCAGGCATACCACCACTTCATAGTGTAGGGATTAACTTATTTGAACATTGACCATTGGATCAAGACTGGCAAATCCAAACATTGTTTACCGTTGGATCTTATTTTGCATTCTTAGCATCTAGAAAGATTCTACAGATAGTCTTTAGCATGATGAACACTAGTATGCGCAAACCTAAAACACATAGTACTTCATTACTCGGTTTAAGGGTCCTTGTGCTACATGCATGGACTTGTTGGATGCAGTTTTCAATATTTGTGAGGTCCTTAATGTAACCTGTACTTCCACTGACCGTGTTAACTCTCAAGCATCTCTCTCTTACGAGACCTACCACTAGATCGGCCATTCGCAGTACTTCTTACCTTATCTTTATCTTGTCTCTTATCTCTTACAATACAATACCACTACATATAGTATAGAGATTAACTTTGAACATTAACCGTTGGATCAAGACTAGCAAATCCAAACATTGCTAACTGTTGGGTCTTCTTTTCCATTCTTAGCATCTAGAAAGATTCTACTGATAGTCTTTAGCATGATTAACACTAATATGCGCAAACCTAAAAACACAGAGTACTTCATTGCTCAGTGTCAGGGTCCTTGTGCTAAAATGCATGGACTTGGATGCAATTTTCATTTTTACGAGGTTCTTGATGTAACTTGTACTTCCACCGACCGTGTTAACTCTCAATCACCTCACTCCTACGAGACCTAGCATTAGATTGGCTATTCACAGTACTTCTTATCTTACCTTTATCTTGTCTCTTATCTCTTACAATACCATGCATACCAACAATACATAGTGTAGGGATTAACTTATTTGAACATTGACCGTTGGATCAAGACTGGCAAGTCCAAACATTGCTAATCGTTGAATCTTCTTTTCCATTCTTAGCATCTAGAAAGATTCTACTGATAGTCTTTAGCACGATGAACACTAGTATGCGCAAACCTCAAAACACATAGTACTTCATTACTAGGTTTAAGGGTCCTTGTGCTAAATGCACTGACTTGTTGGATGCAGTTTTCATTTTTTATGAGGTCCTTAATGTAACTTGTACTTCCACCAACCGTGTTAACTCTCAAGCACCTCGCTTTACGAGACCTACCATTAGATCAGCCATTCGTAGTACTTCTTATCTTAACTTTATCTTGTCTCTTATCTCTTACAGTACCATACCACTACATATAGTGATGCAGCCCGTCCTACGGACGCTCCTACATCTACACCAACAAGTCCCCCAAGTGGACCCATGACTCGTGCCCGAGCCAAACTCCTACAAGCTAAGGTGAACTTGCTCCTTTCCTTGTGCCAATTTGATACCTCCTTGGATGGCATGCTACTTCATGCAACTACCCTATGCATCATCATGTACGAAGCTTCGACACATCACCAAGCACCCAAGGATGGAGAACAAGGAGCAGAGCATGAAGCAGGAGCCGCTGGAGCTGCTCAGACCCGAGTCTCTGGTCTGCTCACACCGGAGTCTCCGGACCACTAGAGTCTCTGGCCTGAAGACGCCGGAGTCTCCGGCCCTACCTCCGGTCTGCCCCCAGAACCAGGCCCTGGGACAATCTGATGGCCCCTCCGGAGGCCAGTCCGGAGACCGACCGGAGTCTCCGGCCCAGACCGGAGTCTCCGGTCCACCACACCGGAGTCACCGGTTTGACCGTCGCTAGGCATGAAAAGGCCTTTGGGCCTGCAGCCCATGTAACCCTTAGTCCGTCTAGAACTTGTCTTTTATTCCTAAAGTACCCCTGTTTAAGTGGCTGGCCTATATATAGCCCCCACCTCCATTGTAAACCCTAGGCATGATATTGGAATTAGTGGAACCCCTTTGTGGATCTATCTAATTCTTGCATCATGCTCCTTGACTAAGGAGCACCAATATCCCCAAACCTTGTTGGATTTTGCATCGTGCCTCCGTGTTGTACAAGGCCTAGGCATCGGTGTCTGTTTTCCTAGACGTCAAGATCTCACCGAGTCTCCCATCTCCCCGTGCCGGTTCGATAGAGAGTCCTCTGCCCGACGCCGATCCTAGGGATTGCGCTGGACAAGTTACCGCCGGCATGAGCTATTGGTGTGTATCGTGGTTTTGTGTGTGTGTGTTCTTCGTGCGTGTGTTTGTTGTGTTCATCCTCCCCTCCTCTCCCCGCACTCCATCCTCGATTTTGAAAGGGAATCGTGAAAGATCGGGCCACCCTAGAGGTTTTCCCTCAACATATTGGTATCAAGAGCTTCGTTGCTCATAATTTCCCCCACAAATTTTTCTTCTATCCACCAAAAATTCGAAAATCCCCAAAAAACAGCCATATTTGCCTTTGGATCAATCTCTTGATTTGGAGTGTTATTTGTGGTTTTGATCCGACCAAACTTTGTCTTAGGTGTTGGTCCAGCTTTATCCTGCGTTTTCCTAGCCCAATTTGGCCAATTTTTTGGGGATTTGAGGACCCAAGGCTTGGATTTCCGCTCAAGAACACGAGCAGTTCACGATCAGACTCCAGACCGGAGTCGCCGGCCTACCCACACCGGAGTCTCTAGCCTGGACCGGAGTTTCCGGCCTGAAACCCTAGAGTCTCCGGCCTGACGCCTGATTTTGACACTTTTGCCTCTAATCTTGCATTGGCTAATTTCTTCTTGTTTGTTTGTGCCCGTGTGCGTGTCGCCAACTAACAACAAGCTTCCGCATCGACAACTCCCGCGCTCGTCGACACCATGGCCCACGAACATCATCCCGCACCACCGACGCCAAGTTCATCATCAAAGAAGGTATAACTTGCGTCACCTTGTGAACCCCTATCTTCCTTTGTGTGTACCTAGCTATGAGAGTGGCTCATCTTGTGTTTGCTTGAGCATTGTGCATTTGTCCTTGGATAGTGAGGGCGCAAGAGCAATATCAAGTGTGACTAGGTAGCATCAAGGGAGAGCAAAAAAATACAAAAGAAAGAAAAAGATAAAAAGAAAAAGCAAAAGAAAAAAATAGTCTCCCATTGCCAAAGAGAGTCTCAAAGCTTGTAAGCAAGAGAGATAGAAGAGCGCCCAAGGCAAGTGCACAAATCCGTTGCTCACTTCTCTTCTTTGCAAACGAGCCACAGTCTCTCCTTGCATTAGCACGACAACGAGCTTAGTCTTCGTTAGGACATTTTGTTTGGTCATTTTCATAGTCATGTCAATCCCAACTTTCTCCACGTGTTTGTACATAGTCATAGGTTCCCGTCACCCTTTTGAGTTGTTGACCTTCGCCTTTGACTTGAGTTTTGGTGGATTTTACCCACATTTGACTATCCCTTTTCTTTTGGTTTGTTCTTTGGCTTTCCACAATCCTAACCTACCACCAACAAGCTTTTGAGATTTAGTTCTTTCTTTAGTGTGAGTTTTCTTTGCAATTCCACTTTGCACGCTTATAGCTCTCAATTGTGGTTTCTAGTTTGGTGCAATCCCCAAGGTGAGGTACAAGGCTAACACCACCATATTCCACTTCCATATACAATACTTGTGTGTCTTGCATGATGGATAGGCACGGTGAGTCGAGCCAACCACCTCCCCAAGAAGAAGATCAAGGACTGTACATGCCACGCGCAAGTCACTTCATCGTTCGACAAGAGTTGCGTGAACGTTCCCAAGCCCTTGAGATGCGACAAGATGAGAAATTTGGCGAGACGCAAGCCGAGTTCAAGAACATCGACAACCGCTTTGATGGCCTCGAAAGGCAAATGCAAGCAATGCATCACAACTTCGACCACGAAAATGAAGCGCTTCAATGCTCCGTCGCCGAAACAAATGGCAATCTGATGAGGATACAATCATGGATCATGCTGATTTCGAGTGTTTGAAATGGAAAGAAATATTGAGCCTCATTGAAAAATATCACAAGGTGAATTTGTTCCTAGTTGGACATGATACTTTGATTTATAAGAGCTTTATACTACCTAAATCATGGTGTTATTGTTTGACTAGATTTGGCATCTATCGGACTAGCGCCAGTGGGAGGAGAGGGAGGAAGGCGACCAAGAGATGGAAGATGCATTAGGAGGCAATAAGGCAAACAAGCATGATCAAGAGAGATATGTGGCGTGCCAGGACACTTTTGAGGTGCACCACGACATATGGCCTGCGCGCCAAGTAAGCCGAACTCATCTATGGGTCGGTATGTATCAGTTTGAGTCGAACCGAGTCAGTTTGGGCCAAGTTATGGCTGTTTTTAGGCCCGTTTAGAGGGGAGGACGCCCCAGCCCTCATATAAACCTCCGTAGCCGTCACAAGTTAGGTTTTAAGACCACGTTAAAATATTTTGGAGATGTTCCTTTCATAGAACCTCTAGAATTACCCTGTGTTCGAATCTGCCAACTATAATTGAGTGTGATCTGTTGTTCCATTGGGAATTAGTAGATTGCATACTACCGTTCGTGGTCACGGCTGCGTGCGCAAGAGTGTGGTGTTGTGAATATCCTACAAGGTTCGAGATCTGTTGCGCTGGCATCAGGGATCGAGCGGGAGAGATCATAGCTATGCACTAGTTATCTATCATCCACCATCATCATCGCCATCCGCTTCCTGAGAAGATCGGGCCACCCCATATCATCTTGGTATCAGAGCACTGGGTTTACTCGGTGAGCAATATCATCTTGGTATCAGAGCGCTGGGTTTACTCGGTGAGCAATATCATCTTGGTATCAGAGCAGATGTATAAGTGGAACAGCACAAGGGCTAAGAGAAACTAAAATAACAGGAACAACACAAGGGCTAAGAGAAACACGAATGTACCCTTTATCCAGCAACGCTTGTACTTGCTTCTGAGTTTCCTTAGTTTCTTCGGGATTAGTCCTGCAGGGTGCACGGTTGGGAAGTGTGGCGCCAGGAATCAAGTCCACTTGATGTTCTATACCACGCAATGAAGGTAAGCCTATGGGTACATCTTCTGGAAACATATCCCCAAAGTCCTGTAGAACAGAAGAGACACCAAGAGAAATAGGGGTCATGTCATTAGGAACCAATACCTCGCCCTTATACATGAGCACAAGTGGCATGGCTGTAGGATCCTCACGAAATTCTCTCATATCTTCCTTAGTGGCTAATATTAATAAACCGGGGACTCTCTCACTTTTCGTTATATCACTCAATTTAGGCTCAATTACATCAGGAACAGCTGTCACGCAATCTCGCCGAGTGGTAGTATCTTCCTTCAGGTTCACCTCGATCTTCTGGCGAGAATCATTCACAATTTCTTGTGGTGTCATTGGCTGCATAGTAATCTTCTTTCCTTTGAATTCCAAGTGATATGTATTGGCTCGGCCATTGTGTTGCACATGGCGATCATAGAGCCATGGCCGACCCAATAGTAGGTGACAAACAGTCATAGGAACCACATCAAAATCAATAGAATCTTTGTAGGGCCCTATTTGAAAGTTCACTCGTACCATATGATTTACCTTCATCTCACCATTGTTGCTCAACCATTTTATGTAGTATGGCTTGGGATGAGGTAAGTATGTCTAATTCAGTTTGGCACATAATTCCTTACTTCATCCACCATCATCATCGCCATCCGCTTACTGAGAAGATCGGGCCACCCCATATCATCTTGGTATCAGATTTCCTCGTTGCCTCGGTAAGCAATCCACAATCCATCCATAGATTAGAGAGTGTTTTTCATCCTATACAGAAAAAGCCTCACAAAAAGAGTTGTCATAGCCTAGATTACATCGTATTCGAGTAATAGTTGCTGGTCGCGTTCCTCTATTAGATTAGATCTAGATCTGTTCTTCGTAGATTTGTTTTCTAGTTGTTCTAGTTGTTTTCCACCATCTTTTTCCGCTACCATCAAGTCAGATCCGATCCAAGTAAAGAGTCCTAGTTGTGTACTACTTGGCGAGTCAAAAAAAATCGGCTCGCTGCCTCACGCCTGACCGCAGACAAGTCTGTGCTCTAGGGTGACCACACAAAAAATCCAAAAAAAAAGAAAAAATATCGAACCATCGCCTTACCAAAGACCAGTCTGTGCTAGTACGAGCAAAAAAAAAATTCTGCCGCCATCCTGCCGCGGCAGGATTTTAGGCCGTTTTTCTGCCGTGGCAGAGACCAATTCTCAGGTCAAAAAAAATTTGTTTTTTTTACTGAGTCCACATAGCGTACCTATCCTTGTGAGCCTTAATAAGCCTTTCTTTGTGTCTATAACTATCCTACGAGACTAGCGTGCTTAGTGCTCTACGGGCTGCTCAGTTAGCAATCTTGTGCCCGTTTCGTTGAGACATTGCTAGCGTCTCTCCTTGTGCATTGCAACAGAGCATTCCTCCGAGATACCTTACTTTTTTGAGCTCATTTTCATAGTTGCAATTGCCCCATTTATCTCCACCGTGTGTGTTTCCGTGGGTCTTTGTCATACGATCAGCACTAGGACTTGTTTGCGGTGTAGTTAGGATACCATACCTATACCTCCACCATAAATAACATGTGTGCCCTATGATCGTTCTCTATACCTTTGATATTCACTTCATCACTTCAGTGCATCAGTCTTTGATTACGTTTGGTAGAGCATCTCTATTCACTTTGGAACGGTAAGATCTTCTTTCTTATCAGTTGTGAGTGAGTTGTGAGAGTTTCCACCATATTGATTTTGATTTGTGCACTAATGTACTAATAATGTCTTCTAGTAGTGTTGATGTGATGCAGAAAATGGAGGCAGGTGATGTTACAAATAATGTGGAGACGTACAGTTACAAATTCATCGACAATTGGCGTTGTAGTGGAACTTTTTGGAAGGAAGAATGCGGTATTTTTGATGGTGATGGTCTTTTCCACGATAGTGTGATGATTGGTGAGCGATGTGCTTCCATTACCATTGATAGTAACTCTACTATTAATTTGATCAGCGTTGAAGTTGTACAAAAGTTGCAGCTACCCACATGTGCCCGTGCGGTGCCATATCTCTTGCATTCATCATATGGCACATTGCTGATTTCACACACCGCTGATGTTCCTATGACTTTTAAAGAGCATACTGAGATTGTGCGCTGTGATGTATCTCCTATACCACTTGATTCTTGTCACATACTATTGGGAGAACCTTGGAGCAGAAGGTTTGACGCTCAAATATGTCCTGTTGTTGGAAGGATTTCTTTCAAATGGAACATGAAGAGGCGTGTTATGCTCAGGATTTCAGCCGACAAATTTCATGAGTATCATCTTCTTCGCAAGGAGAGGACAAAAGAGTTCAGTTTGTCTGCTAAGTACAAGGTCATGATGAATGGTGACAATTCTATTATTTGTCATCTTGAACACGGTGTGCATTACAACCCATGTGAGAATGAGAGCCACATAGCCAAGATGAGTGAGAGTGTTATCAAAAGTGAGCTGTGTGATTCCACTAAACGTGAGGTTGAGAGCATCCATTCTAAGAGTATGAGAGAAAAAGAAAACATCAGTGCAGTAGATGCTAATACATGTGAGGATATTTCTACTAATGTAATCATCTCTACTCCTGGTATTGTTTCTTGTGCTATGTAGGTTGCTTTTGAAGAAAGGGAGCCGCCTATTTTACAACCTGCATCACACGATCTGGTATTGTTACTTGAGGAGGATGTCGTAGTACCTACTACAGCCGAGAACTTTGTTAATGACATTGGTACTGATTTGGAGCTTCAGCCAACATGTGCGACATATTGTGAGTCTATTCCTTTACTGAAGCCTCCTTGTGATTTGCCTTGCACTACTGTTTCAGCACCATGTGATAGTTTACCAAATTCAAATTTTGATCATGTGGTACTGATAACACATAACGAAATACTTGCTCGAATACCACCTGCTGATATTGTGTATTCCATCATGCTAAATGAACCTATCAGTATGAGTTGTGCTATGGATAAGATTTCTGAAATTTCATTTCTGAATTCTAGCACATATTCTCCTTGTTTCACTTTCAATCTGATTGGTGAATATAGCATGCATGAAATTTTTCTTGTGGATCACATATGCATTACTTGTGATAGAATCGCTGAACTGAAACATGCTGTTTTCAGCCATACATCACAAAATATTTGCTATGGGACAATAGCT
Source organism: Avena eriantha (assembly GCA_910589775.1). NCBI lineage: Eukaryota > Viridiplantae > Streptophyta > Magnoliopsida > Poales > Poaceae > Avena > Avena eriantha. The sequence goes on along the minus strand of OU342741.1, from coordinate 271,240,005 downwards.
CATGTTCCAGATATTATGGAAATACATTCTGGTCTAGTTGATATATTGCAACCAACACAAGTAATTTTACCTATGTTGGATTATTCTAATCTTGCTAGAATAGGACCCAAGTTTTCATATTCACTATGTTTGTCCCAAAAGTCTTTGTCTAGTTTTGTTACTACTTTAGACTTCCTTGATATTTGAAAATTGAGTTGCATTTTACATACTAGACAACATGATCATGTTCATAATAATCAGAGTAGTGCAGTTGAAACATGGCATGAATCAATTTGGTTTTCACACATACTGAATTGGTTTGATCTTGTGCACAAATTTGATCATAGATCTTCTTTGCGAAAACTCAATTTAATATTGAAGAACAAGACTATCTATTTAGTTGTTTTTCACCATGATCATGATTATTTGTACTTCACTTATACCTGCAATATAAGTTGCTTGATGTATACTAGACATACTTTTCATGTGAACAACAATAATACAACATGTTATATATATATATACTTTGTGTACACGTTGTTCTTTTTGTTTCTTCCACTTTCAGCTTACCCAACGCCGAGGACGACTTTTCTTGAAGAAAGGGAGGATGATGAGGATACAATCATGGATCATGCTGATTTCGAGTGTTTGAACTGGAAAGAAATATTGAGCCTCATTGAAAAATATCACAAGGTGAATTCGTTCCTAGTTGGACATGATACTTTGATTTATAAGAGCTTTATACTACCTAAATCATGGTGTTATTGTTTGACTAGATTTGGCATCTATCGGACTAGCGCCAGCGGGAGGAGAGGGAGGAAGGCGACCAAGAGATGGAAGATGCATTAGGAGGCAATAAGGCAAACAAGCATGATCAAGAGAGATATGTGGCGTGCCAGGACACTTTTGAGGTGCACCACGACATATGGCCTGCGCGCCAAGTAAGCCGAACTCATCTATGGGTCGGTATGTATCAGTTTGAGTCAAACCGAGTCAGTTTGGGCCAAGTTATAGCTGATTTTAGGCCCGTTTAGAGGGGAGGACGCCCCAGCCCTCATATAAACCTCCGTAGCCGTCACAAGTTAGGTTTTAAGACCACGTTAAAATATTTTGGAGTTGTTTCTTTCATAGAACCTCTAGAATTACCCTGTGTTCGAATCTGCCAACTATAATTGAGTGTGATCTGTTGTTCCATAGGGAATTAGTAGATTGCATACTACCGTTCGTGGTCACGGCTGCGTGCGCAAGAGTGTGGTGTTGTGAATATCCTACAAGGTTCGAGATCTATTGCGCTGGCATCAGGGATCGAGCGGGAGAGATCATAGCTACGCACTAGTTATCTATCATCCACCATCATCATCGCCATTCGCTTACTGAGAAGATCGGGCCACCCCATATCACAATCTTTGACGCCTCATCAACGGAATGGCAAGACCGTGCTTCAAGCTCTTCAAGTTCTTCGCGTCGCCATGCACCGCTTCAACAAGATCTACATCCAAGGGCTCCAAGACGCAATGATGCCCCCGTGGTTGAAGATGGAATCTCTTCGAACTATGTACCTTCCCCACGCCACGCCGCAACGTCAAGCTATGATGGTGACCTCTCTTCAAGGCCACGAGCAAGGCAAGAAGCACACCGTCATCACGCAAGGGCACTAGTGATCCAACAAGAGCAACCACAAGAGGAACCGCAAGCGCAACCGCAAGTCTACCACCATCGACCGCGACACATACTTGACACAACAAGTGATGACTCCAATTTGGAGAATCAAGCTCGTCATTGACATGAAGCTCTCCAAGATCCTCCTCCTCGTCATCAACGTCATGAATGTCAACAACGACATCATGGTCATCACGAGGCGCCTCCTCCACATCAACAAAACTTGGAGCGTCAAGTGATACAAGTTGAGCGACGCCCACCACGTCAAGAGGCTCATGACCATGTTCTTCGCCGTGACGCCCATGTGCCTAACCAACATCACCAACCGAGGAACGAGCCTCCTCTTGATCATCAACCGCGTCAAGAGGCTCCACACCCTCGCCACCATAAGGCCCAAGCGCCTCAACCACGTCAGCAACCGCGCCAAGAGCAAGAGCAAGCTCCTCAACAACAATATCAAGAGAAAGCTCCGCAACAAGGACACGAGAACCAAGTTCCACCTCCCCAACTACAAGATCATCAACAAGGTCACCAAGCTTGTCGCAATGATCGCAACGATGAAGAAACTTTTGGCAAGCTCAAGTTCACCATGCCCAAGTTCACCGGATCCAATGACCCCGAAGAATACCTCTCGTGGGCACTCAAAGTCGACAAGATTTTCCGCATGCACAACTATAGCAACAAGAAGATGGTCGCCATGGCTTCGCTAGAGTTTGATGATTACGCCAACCTTTGGTAGGAACAAGTTCAAGTTGCTCGTGATGCAAGACAAGAGCCGCCAATCACAAATTGGCATGCCATGAAGTGATGCAGCCCGTCCTACGGACGCTTCTACATCTACATCAACAAGTCCCCCAAGTGGACCCATGACTCGTGCCCGAGCCATACTCCTACAAGCTAAGGTGAACTCGCTCCTCTCCTCGTGCCAATTTGATACCTCCTTGGATGGTATGCTACTTCATGCAACTAACCTATGCATCATCAGGTACGAAGCCTCGACACATCACCAAGCACCCAAGGATGGTGGACAAGGAGCAGAACGTGAAGCAAACGCCGCTGGAACTGCTCAGACCGAAGTCTCCAGTCTGCGTACACCGGAGTCTCCGGCCTGCCATAGTCTCCGGCCTGAAGACACCGGAGTCTCCGGACCTACCTCCGGTCTGCCTCCAGGACCAAGCGCTGGGTCAATCTGTCTGCCCCTCCGGAGGCTGGTCTAGAGACCGACCGGAGTCTCCGGTCCAGACCGGAGTCTCCGGACCGACCGTCGCCAGGCATGTAAAAGGCCTTTGGGCCTATGGCCCATGTACCCCTTAGTCCATCCAGAACTTGTCTTTTATTCCTAAAGTACCCCTGACTATGTGGGTGGCCTATATATAGTCCCCCACCTCCATTGTAAACCCTAGGCATGATATTGGAATTAGTGGAAACCCCTTTGTGGATCTATCTAATTCTTGCCTCATGCTCCTTGACTAAGGAGCACCAATATCCCCAAACCTCGTTGGAGTTTGCATCGTGCCTCCGCGTTGTACAAGGTCTAGGCATCGGTGTCCCTTTGCCTAGATGTCAAGATCTCACCGAGCCTCCCATCTCGTCGTGCCGGTTCGAGAGAGAGTCCTCCGCCCGACGCCGATCCTAGGGATTGCGTCGGACCGGTCACCGCCGGCGTGAGCTATTGGTGTTTATCGTGGTTTTGCGTGTCTGTGTTCATCGTGTTCTTCGTGCGTGTGTTCGTCGTGTTCATCCTTCCCCTCCTTTCCCCGCACTCCATCCTCGATTTGAAAGGGAATCGTGAAAGATCGGGCCACCCTAGAGGTTGGCCCTCAACATATTGGTATCAAGAGCTTCGTTGCTCACGATTTCCCCCACAAAATTTTCTTCTATCCAGCCAAAATTCGAAAATTCCCAGAAAATAGCCCAAATTTGCCTTTGGATCGATCTCTTGATTTGGAGTGTTATTTGTGGTTTTGATCCAACCAAACCTTGTCTTAGGTGTTGGTCCAGCTTTATCCTGCGTTTTCCCAGCCCAATTTGGCCAATTTTTTGCGGATTTGAGGACCCAAGGCGTGGATTTCTGCTCAAGAACCGGAGTCTCTGGCCTGCACACCGGAGTCTCCGGCCTACACCGGAGTCTCCGGCCTACCCACTCCGGAGTCTCCGGCCTACACCGGAGTCTCCGACCTGAAACCGCGGAGTCTCCGGCCTAACGCCTGATTTTGATAGTTTTGCCTCTAATCTTGCATTGGCTAATTTCTCCTTGTTTGTTTGTGCCTGTGTGCGTGTTGTCAACTAACAACAAGCTTCCGCATCGATAACCCCCACGCTCATCGACACCACGGCCCGCGAACATCATCCCGCACCACCGACGCCAAGTTCATCATCCAAGAAGGTATAACTTGCGTCACCTTGTTAACCCCTATCTTCCTTTGTGTGTACCTATCCTATGAGAGTGGCTCATCTTGTGTTTGCTTGAGCATTGTGCATTTGTCCTTGGATAGTGAGGGCGCAAGAGCAATATCAAGTGTGACTAGGTAGCATCAAGGGAGAGCAAAAAAATACAAAAGAAAGAAAAAGATACAAAGAAAAAGCAAAAGAAAAAATAGTCTCCCATTGTCAAAGAGAGTCTCAAAGCTTGTAAGCAAGAGAGATAGAAGAGCGCCCAAGGCAAGTGCACAAATCCATTGCTCATTTTCCCTCTTTGCAAACGATCCACGGTCTCTCCTTGCATTGGCACGACAACGAGCTTAGTCTTTGTTAGGACATTTTGTTTGCTCATTTTTATAGTCGTGTCAATCCCAACTTTCTCCACGAGTGTGTACATAGTCGTAGGTTCCCGTCACCCTTTTGAGTTGTTGACCTTCACCTTTGACTTGAGTTTTGTTGGATTTTACCCACTTTTGACTATCCCTTTTCTTTTGGTTGGTTCTTTGGCTTTCCACAATCCTAACCTACCACCAACAAGCTTTTGAGTGTTAGTTCTTTCTTTAGTGTGAGTTTTCTTTGCATTTCCACTTTGCACGCTTATAGCTCTCACTTGTGGTTTCTAGTTTGGTGCAATCCCCAAGGTGAGGTACAAGGCTAACACCACCATATTCCACTTCCATATACAATACTTGTGTGTTTTGCATGATGGATAGGCACGGTGAGACGAGCCAACCACCTCCCCAAGAAGAAGATCAAGGTCCGTACATGACGCGCGCAAGTCACTTCATCGTTCGACAAGAGTTCCGTGAACGTTGCCAAGCCCTTGAGACGCGACAAGATGAACAATTTGGCGAGATGCAAGCCGAGTTCAAGAACATCGACAACCGCTTCGACGGCCTCGAACGACAAATGCATGCAATCACAACTTCGGCCACCAAAATGAAGCGCTTCAATGCTCCGTCGCCAAAACAAATGACAATCTTCGACGCCTCATCGATGGCATGGCAAGACCACGTTCACACGCATCAAGTTCGGCAAGTTCTTCGCATCGTCATGCACCTCTTCCACAAGATCTACATCAAAGTGCTCAAAGACGCAATGATGCCCCCGTGGTTGAAGATGGAATCTCTTCGAACTATGTACCTTCCCCACGGCACGCCGCAACGTCAAGCTATGATGGTGACCTCTCTTCAAGGCCACGAGCAAGGAAAGAAGCACACCGTCATCACGCAAGGGCACTAGTGATCCGACAAGAGCAACCACAAGAGGAACCGCTAGCGCAACCGCAAGTCTACCACCATCGACCGCGACACATACTTGACACAACAAGTGATGACTCCAACTTGGAGAATCAAGCTCATCATCAACGTGAAGCTCTCCAAGACCATCCTCTTTGTCATCAACGTCATGAACGTCAACAACGACACCATGGTCATCACGCGGCGCCTCCTCCTCATCAACAAAACTTGGAGCGTCAAGTGATACAAGTTGAGCGACGCCCACCACGTCAAGAGGCTCATGACCATGTTCTTCGCCGTGAGGCCCATGTGCCTAACCAACATCACCAACCGAGGAACACGCCTCCTCTTCGTCATCAACCGGGTCTAGAGGATCCACACCTTCGCCACCATGAGGCCCAAGTACCTCAACCACGTCAACAACCGCGCCAAGAGCAAGAGCAAGCTCCTCCTCAACAACAATAGCAAGAGCAAGCTCCGCAACAAGGATGCGACAATCAAGTTCCACCTCCCCAACTACAAGATCATCAACAAGGTCACCAAGCTCATCGCAATGACCGCAACGATGAAGAAACTTTTGGCAAGCTCAAGTTCACAATGCCCAAGTTCACCAGATCTAATGACCCCAAAGAATACCTCTCGTGGGCACTCAAAGTCGACAAGATCTTCCGCATGCACAACTATAGCAACGAGAAGATGGTCGCCATGGCTTCGCTAGAGTTTGATGATTACGCCAACCTTTGGTGGGAACAAGTTCAAGTTGCTCGTGATGCAAGACAAGAACCGCCAATCACAACTTGGCATGACATGAAGGCTCACATGAGATCCTGGTTTGTCCCCGCGCATTACACGCGTGACCTCTTCAACAACCTTCAAGCGCTTCGTCAAGTGACAAAGACCGTGGAAGAGTACTTCAAGGAAATGGAACTCAACTTGATTCGCGCCAACATTGATGAGCGCATGGAGCAAACAATGGAATGTTTCCTTATTGGGTTGAACCGCCCAATCAAGCGCATCGTCGAGTTCCAAACCTACAACAACATGGTTGAGCTTGTGCACATCGCAACAAAGGCTGAACGTCAAGTGCAAGAGGATATCAAGTGCAACAAGCCCAAGACGTACTTCACCTATAAGCAAGCTTCAACCACTACACCAACAACTTTCAATGGTAGCTCCTCAAGTACCTCTAAGCCTTCCTTCAAGCCCACACTTCCTCAAGGAAAACTGCCCCCAAGTGGCAAGCAAGCAAAGAGTGATACACGTTTCAACGGTGAATGCTACAAGTGTGGAGGTAAAGGACACAAGTCGGCTGAATGTGGAAACAAGAAAGTCTTGTTCATCCATGACAATGGTGATGAAGATTACTTGAGATAAGATGAGTTCGATGCCCGTGTCAAGGAATCAATGGCAAGGCAATGAGTGGAAGATGATCAAGAACTCCTCATGTGTGAACATGACGCAAGTCCATCGCTTGTTGTCACAAGAATCTTGACCACTCAAGCACAAGAGCATGAAGACAAACGCTCCAATATCTTCCAAACACGAGCCGGCATCAATGGCAGATCTATCAAGGTGATCATTGACGGAGGGAGTTGCCACAACCTTGCTAGCACCGAGTTGTGTGAGAAGCTCAACCTCACCCTCCATCCACACAACCACCCCTACCACGTGCAATGGCTAAGTGACCAATGGTCCGTGAAGATCAAGCATACCGTATCGGTCTCCTTCGCCATTGGTCCTTACAAAGATACGGTGGAGCGTGATGTGGTTCCTATGACAGTTTGCCACATGCTTCTTGGTCGACCATGGCAATTTGACAAGGCTGCTCAACGTGATGGTCGCACCAATATATACACCTTCAAATGGCTCAACAAAACATGTGTTTTGCAACCGATGACTCCTAGCCGAATAATTGCGGACAATGCAAAGGCTTTAGCGAGGGCGCAAAGGACAACACCCACATGTGAGAAGAGCGGTGAGAGAGAGAACCACCTCATAGTGAGTGAGAGCCACAAGCCAAATTCGAGTGGAAAAACTAAGAGTGTTCTCCTTGCCAGCAAAAGTGATATGAGAGATGTTCGGAACAACCCATCCATCTTGCACTATGTCCTCCTTTGCAAGGGACTAGCGCAAGGAACTAACGCATTAACCAATGTTCCTCCATCTTTGATGAGTGTTTTGCAGGAATTCAAGGATGTGTTCCCCGAGGAGCTTCCACATGGACTACCTCCTCTTCGTGGCATAGAACATCGCATTGACCTCATCACAGGCGCACCACTTCGCAACCGCGCCGCTTATCGCACGAACCCGAAGGAGACAAAGGAGATTAAACGTCAAATCAACCAACTCGTCTCCAAAGGTTTGATCCAAGTTAGCACTAGTCCAAGTGTCGTACCCGTGATTATTGTTCCAAAGACGGATGATACGTTACGGTTATGCATGGACTGCCGTCCAATCAATGCTATCACCATGCGTTATCGACATCCCCATACCACGTCTCGATGACATGCTTGATGAGTTGTGTGGAGCCACTATTTTTTCGAAAATTGATCTTCGTAGTGGTTACCATCAAATACGCATGGCTGAAGGTGATGGGTGGAAAACCGCCTTCAAGACCAACTTGGTCTCTTATGAATGGTTGGTTATGCCCTTTGGTTTGTCTAATGCCCCCTCCACCTTCACGCGCCTAATGAATCATATCTTGCATTCTCTCATTAGAAAAAGTGGTGTTGTCTATTTCGATGATATTCTTGTTATAGCAAATCACTTGAGGACCACATAACACATGTCAAGGAAGTTCTGCAAATCCTTCGACATGAAAGCGTTATGCTAATCTTCCCAATTGCACTTTTGCTAAAGACAAGTTGATTTTTCTTGGATTTGTCGTTCTTCGAATGGAATTGAAGTTGATGTTTCCAAGGTAAAGGACATACGATATTGGCCCATCCCAACAAATGTGAGTGAACTCTGAAGTTTTCATGGGTTGGCCGGTTTCTATCGTCGCTTTGTGAAAGACTTTTCGACCATTGCTTGTCCCCTTAATGAATTGACCAAAAAGAAGGTCACCTTCGTGTGGGGCAAAGCACAACAAAAAGCTTTTGATGAACTCAAAAAGAGGCTCACCGAAGCACCTCTCCTTGCGTTACCGGATTTCACAAAAACTTTTGAGATAGAGTGTGATGCTAGTGGTATTGGCATTGGAGGAGTCCTTATGCAAAACGGACGTCCTATAGCCTACCATAGCGAGAAACTTGATGGTGCTCGCCTAACTATCCGATTTATGACAAAGAGCTTTTTGCCTTAGTTCATATCCTTCAAGTGTGGCAACACTACCTTTGGCCCGAGGAATTTATCATACATTCCGACCACGAGTCGTTGAAATATCTCAAAGGCCAAGCTAACTTGAGCAAGAGACACGCTAAGTGGGTTGAGTTCATGGAGTCTTTTCCTTACATTGTCAAGTAAGAAGGGCAAAGATAATGTAGTTGCGGATGCATTGTCTTGCAAACATACAGCCTTCTTACGAGACTGAAATCAACGTGTTGGGTCTTGAGGAAATAAAATCTTTATATGCTTCCGATCCGTTCTTTGAACCAATTTTCACAAAGTGCTCCAATGACAAGGAGTTGATGATTTCTCTTGCATAAGGGCTTTCTATTTAAACAAACAAGCTATGCATCCCGAAGTCGTCGCTTCATCAACTTTTGCTTCTCCAAGAATCTCATGGGGGAGGCCTTATGGGTCACTTTGCGCGCG
>OU342741.1:271093550-271229952 GCA_910589775.1 Avena eriantha | reverse complement strand
TCAATGCCATAAGACAAGCTTTTAAACATATTAAGTGTACTAGCATGTTTTACTTACGATTCCCATGTTTTATGAGTTTTCAAACTCCCTATATAGCTAATTAACTTTGCCCCACTTGAATGACTTCATGCCTATATTTATCGAAATTTGGTCAAACTTGAACTGCAATTACTAAATTATAGGTTGCTTCTAAAGAATTACAAAAAAATGGGGGTGTACCCATTGGGGGCTCAGTTAATATATCAGAAACCAACCGATAATTTTGGCAATAGGTTTTTAACTCCTTTCTAATTAAGATTTTGCATCTTGACAATTTAACGAAAAATTAGCTCGAACTTGAGCTACAAGTAAGCACAATAGATTTTTCTTTAATTAAATGTATCTTTGGAGGTAGATGGATGCATCTTCTTGTAGTAACCAGTACCATCGGTGTGAGTTTCCAACTATCAGGAAATAACATTCTCAATTCCGAGTGATGATGAGATTATTGTTCATTTTTTTGAACAACGTCCGAAGGATATGGATCTAACCGCCACAAGCCAAGTTTCAGACATATAGAGTGGACCGTCATGTTGTACTTATGATTTCCGTGTTTTATGAGTTTTCAAACTTATTCCTATAGCTAACTTTGCCCACTTGAAAGTGATTTTATGTCGATTTATTGAAATTAGGTCAATTTTGAACTACAAGTAAATTGTAGGTTGGATTGAAAGTTTTACGTTTTTCGGAGGTAACCATTTGGGGCTGATTTAATATATCACAACCCACCACTGATAGTTTTTACAACAAGTTGAACTTCTTGCTAAGATTTTGCATCTTGACAATTTAAAGAAATTAGGTCAAACTTGAGCTACAAGTAAATGCGATAGATTGATCTTGAATTAATTGTCTTTTTGGAGGCAAACGGTGCATCTTCTTGTAGTAAAAAATGTCGTCGATGTGAGTTTCCAAATATCAGGAAATATCATTCTTAATTTTCTGAGTGATGACGAGATTGTTCCTTTATGTAAAGATAGTCTAAAGAGTATGGATCTGAATGCCACAAGCCATGTTTTTAGACATCTTACTTACCACTATATAGTGTACGAATAACTTTGAATATTGACCATTGGATCGAGACTCGTGAATCCGAACATTTCCAGCCATTGGATCTTCTTTTCCATTCTAGCATCTAGAAGATTCTATTGATAGTCTTGAACACAATGAGTGCACTATGCATAAACCTCAAAAAACATACTTCTCCATCATACCAGAATCTTCTCCCTCGTTTCTCTAGACCATGTTACCAAAAATTTCAAGTGTTAGGTATCTAATAATCTTTGACTTCTACACATGATGATACAAAGTAGAAGAACCAAATATATATCCATACTTTATAGATGGTGATCAAATTTATAGTTTTTCCACTTTACCTATTATAATTTTATATAGTGATGATATGTCAGACGTCTATTATCTGAGCCTCACGTGCATGGCACGTGCAACTTACTAGTATCTTATCTTACCACTATATAGTGTACGAATAACTTTGAATGTTGACCATTGGATCAAGATTCGCGAATCCCAACATTTCTAGCCGTTGGATCTTCTTTTCCATTCTAGCATCTAGAAGATTCTATTGGTAGTCTTCGGCATAATGAATGCTATGCACAAACCTCAGAACACACTTCTCGATCATACTAGAATCTTCTCCCTTATTTCTCTAGACCATGTTATCAAAAATTTCATGTGTTAGGTAGCTAATAATCTTTGACTTCTACATGATGATACAAAGTACAAGGACCAAATATACACCCATACTTTATAGATGTTGATCAAATTTATAATTTTTTGTGCTTTACCAATTATAATTTTATATAGTGATGATATGTCATACGTCTACTATTTGAGTCTCATGTGCAAGGCACGTGCACCTTACTAGTTTACACAATGTAGGAGTAGTATATTTCTTTTCTTATACATATGGTCACCTCTGTCCACGCGTTGTAAATGCTGAGGGAATAAAATGTTGGCAGGGGAAGAGGGCAGCAGCGAAGAGAAGTTGAAGGCGGTTCCATGTCAGAGCAAAGTTATGATGGGTTTCTGACACGAGGTACTCATGCAGCCTTACAGTGTACACTCTACTAGTAGTAAATTTCAGGACCTATGCACGCACAACAAATCGTGTGTTTTCTCTCTCCTTCCCTATGCTCTATCTCTCCTCCCCTTTCCCCTTGCGCATCGGTCCGACTGATCTCTCTCCCCTCGTCCACAGCGTGGCGCTGCACACGTGTGCCTTGGTACGGCGGCTCCGTGTCTGGCGTGTTCGGAAGTCACGTGCTAGTGTGGAGTAGGGACGAGGAGCACATAGGAAGGAAACCACTTTGGTCCTTGGCGGCGGAAAAATTCAAACTTTTCCTGTTTTTGAAATTTTCACTTGCTTCCCAAACATCGTGAGGGAAGGTTATTCAAAAGATCAGCCAAACATCGGGAGGGAAGGAAATTTTGAACCCGTTTTGAACATTGATCACATTGAATAAACGAAAAACAAAAAACAAAAGTTTTACTCATGATGTCCTATCATGTCGTGTGCACCACGTGCTATGAAAACTGTAATCATGAGATTAGATAAGTTTTAGAAAAATACCTTCACAATATTGTCCTACCATGTGTATGGACATTATCGGGTTTATTTCAACCCGAACGACCAAGGTCATCAAGGCCATGTTGACATTATAGTTTATAATTTGATAGAGTTCCCACGATAGTTTGTTAGATGGGTGCATCTTGGCGTAGTAAGCATTCTTGCATGTGGGAGTTTCCAACAATTAGGAAAAAAGAAATTCAATTTTCCCAGTGAGGACGGTGATGTTTTTTTGTGAAGAAAGTCCAAATAATATGGTTCATAATGCCACAAGCCAATGGTTTCACACATACTATAGTTGATCATGGTTCCTATCTAACTTCGGCACAAAATTTAGTACATATTACGATGGGTCGTGACACACGGTACTAGTGCACATACTACTAGTAGATTTTTCTCTCGCCTTCGCCCCCTCTCACCATTCATCCACTATCCTCTCCATTTCTCCTTCCTTCCAATGTAAGCTTTCACGCAATGAGTATACTTCTAGTCTGAGATGCAGCGATGCAGAAAAAGATGAGGCCCACACCATATCACCATCAATCAAGTTCGGTGACGCAACTTTGTGAAGAGTATATGTATACTAGTAGTACTGTAGCTAGATAAGCATGTACTACTATAGACACTTAATTTTTAAAGGAGGAAGTAACAGACATTGAGTAATTCAGTAGGATCTGCATGATTCTCTTCATTTTTGGATAAAGTGGGGCGCCTCGTGAATTCTCTAGGCCGAGAAAAATCAAGAACCGACAAGTCTGGTATAATCCTTTTTTTGTTGATAGGACGAGTCTGGTACAATCCATTTATGATATTTTGGGATAGTTTTCAGGGTATTAACACAAGCACGACTATAAATAGACATTATAGATTGCAACAGTACGCACCCCTACTTTCACCCAAAACACCCAACCTATCGTTGCTTAGAACTTGATCTCTCTCTATTTCCTTCCAAAATGTCGTATGACAACTCTCTCTAGAACACGTCGATTGACCTGACAAATGGGAAATGCCCCGAAACTCCGCCTAGAAACCCAGACTCGGTTGACGGGCCATGGACGTCGATTGACCTGATGAAGAAGATAGCCACTAGCAGTGCTTTTTCAAAGGGACACCACCACCAACGCCGAGCGACTCCGATAAGATGGAAGATGAGACCGAGGAAGAGGAGGAGTCTAAGGTCAACCTTGAGGAGGAGGCCGAGGACGACGACAAGGAGGTCTCTTCCGCCCCTCCCCCGAAGAAGCGTGCCTGGGTGCAAAATTAAATGGCGTCTAGAGAAGAGGTGGGCTGTGTACTCTATCTCGTGCTAGGAAGCATCTTGGCTTTGGTAAATAATGTTGTCAATGAGAGTTCCCAACTCTTAGGAAAATGCTTTTCAATTTCCAAGTGATAGGATTTGTTTTTTAGTAATTAAGGACGTCTAGAAAATTTGGCTTAGAGTGCACTCACTATATTCTAGCAAAATATAAATAATTTCCACCGCATGTTAGTACTATATGAAAATACTTATTTCAATGTGTGTAATGATACATAGTTTTTTTGGGGGGAGGGGGTGTAATGATACATAGTTGAAACTTAAATGGTGTCCTCTTATATTTGTGCTTGTTTGGACGAAAACTACAAACATGGATTTGGACAACTTTCGAAAAACTTGCTACACAATATGGTCATAACCATGTAAGAACATTGTTCACATTTTAAGCCAAGTCACCAATGTCAAGGTCATAATCCGCATCACTCGTCCCATTTATTGGGATAAATTAAAGAAACGTAAAGAAAAAAATAAAAAATTATGCCCTTATGTATGGTGTCCTCTTCCGTAAATGATAAACATGAATTTTGACAAGGTTTAAAAACACTTCTTCACAATATGACCAACGATGTGTTAACATACTTGGGTTTCAAGTTAAATAATGACAAAGGTCGTGTCCATTTCTGGTAGACGGGGTGCATCTTGGCATGGCATACTAATGTTGTTAATTGGACTTTTCAAATTTTATGTATATAATTTTGTTAATTTATTTTAGAAGTGCCACATATAATTATTTTTTAAAGAAAAGGCAAAGAGTATGGCTCCGAATGCCACAACACACTAAATTTCACACAAAATAGAGTATGTTTCATGGTTAACAAGTTTCATGAATTTTCAAGCCTTCTAGCTAATTTTGCATAATTAAATCAGATTTTGTCAATAAAACCAAAGTAGGTAAATTTTGAACTACAAGGGCGTGATAGATTACTTGTAAATTTGTCAAAAATTCATATAGTACTAATTATTGTACCACGCAGTCATCCTGAAAACTGACTATTGTTTTGAAAGATACAACTTCTTTGTATGAATTTTCACGCTGACACATCTGACCATGTTTCAAAAAAGTGAAAGAAAATAAGGAAACATGCACACATCCTTTTAGTAGTATTAAAAATTCATACTTGTAAAACAGTAAAGACAGTGCTGTTAAAGTTTCAATACAAGGGACTTGGGCACCTTCACCAGCCCTCCACAATTATCCTTTCTTCCTCTTCTTCCCCTTGCTCCTTTAAGACTTTGCAGCTATGGCTCCGAAGATCGGAGCTCCCCGTGGGAAGAAGAAGACCCAGGTGGCAGCGACAAAGGCCATGGAGAAAAATAAGACATGTCGCCTGCTTCCTAATCCTGCTCTGGCCACTCGAAGTCACAGTCTCGCACCAGGCAGCCGTAGGAAGAAGCAGGCGTCGAGGTCCATTAAGGACGGGCTGCATTTCCCCGTTGGTAGGATCGGGCGCTACCTCAAGGAGGGTCGGTACTCCCAGTGCATAGGCTTCGGGGCTCCTGTCTACCTCGTGGCCGCTCTCGAGTACCTCACCGCCGAGATGCTAGAGCTCACCGGACAAGCCGCGAAGGACATCAAGAAGATCGGCATCATCCCAAGGGATGTGATGCTCGGCGTCATACGCAACGAGGAGCTCAGCAAGCTGCCGGTCAGTGTTACTGATGCAGCCCGTCCTACTGACGCTTCTACATCTACACCAACAAGTCCCCCAAGTGGACCCATGAATCGTGCCCGAGCCAAACTCCTACAAGCTAAGGTGAACTCGCTCCTCTCCTCGTGCCAATTCGATACCTCCTTGGATGGTCTGCAACTTCATACAACTACCCTATGCATCATCAGGTACGAAGCCTCGACACATCACCAAGCACCCAAGGATGGTGGACAAGGAGCAGAACGTGAAGCAAACGCTGTTGGAGCTGTTCAGACCGGAGTCTCTGGTCTGCGTACACCGGAGTCTCTGGCCGGCCAAAGTCTCCGGCCTGAAGACACCGGAGTCTCTAGACCTTCCTCCGGTTTGCCTCCAGGCCCAAGCGCTGGGTCAATCTGACTGCCCCTCTAGAGGCTGCTCCCGAGCCCGACCGGAGTCTCCGGTCCAGACCGGAGTCTCCGGACCACCACACCGGAGTCTCCGCACCGACCGTCGCCAGGCATGTAAAAGGCCTTTGGGCCTTCGGCCCATGTAGCCCTTAGTCCATCCAGAACTTGTCTTTTATTCCTAAAGTACCCCCGACTATGTGGCTGGCCTATATATAGCCCACCACCTCCATTATAAACCCTAGGCATGATATTGGAATTAGTGGAAACCCCTTTGTGGATCTATCTAATTCTTGCCTCATGCTCCTTGACTAAGGAACACCAATATCCCCAAACCTCGTTGGAGTTTGCATCGTGCCTCCGCTGTTGAGGGCAAACCTCTAGGGTGGCCCGATCTTTCACGATTCCCTTTCAAATCGAGGGTGGAGTGCGGGGGAAGGAGGAAAGGATGAACACGACGAACACAGGCACGAAGAACGCGATGAACACACACATGCAAAACCACGATAAACACCAATAGCTCACGCCGGCGGTGACCGGTCCGGCGCAATCCCTAGGATCGGCGTCGGGCGGAGGACTCTCTCTCGAACCGGCACGGCGACATGGGAGACTCGGTGAGATCTTGACGTCTAGGCAAAGGAACACCGATGCCTAGGCCTTGTACAACGCGGAGGCACAATGCAAACTCCAACGAGGTTTGGGGATATTGGTGCTCCTTAGTCAAGGAGCATGAGGCAAGAACTAGATAGATCCACAAAGGGGTTTCCACTAATTCCAATATCATGCCTAGGGTTTACAATGGAGGTGGGGGTCTATATATAGTCCAGCCACAAGTTCAGGGGTAATTCAGGCATTAAAGTAGAGTTCTAGGCGAAGTAGAGGGGTACATGGGGCATAGGGCCCAGCTAGGCTCGCAGGCCCATCACTTGGGCCGGACACTCCGGGTCGAGTTAGCCGGACAGTCCGAGGTGGCCGGACAGTCCGGGTCGGCGCGGCCGGATAGTCCGGGCAGGGCGGACACTCCGGGTGGCGCCCAGGGAGTGTCCGATTTGACCTTCTAAATGTCCACGCCAAGTCCGGGCTCGGGCAGGCCGGACACTCCGGCAGAGTCGGGCCGGACACTCCGGGGTGGCCGGACACTCCGGCTAGATTCGGGCGGACACTCCGGCAGCTTCAGCTCAGGTGCAGCTTCAGGGCTCGTGGGTCGACGCGGCGGGGGCTCGTACCTGATGATGCACAAAGTAGTGGTATGAAGTAGCACGCCATCCAAGGAGGTATCGAATTGGCACGAAGAGAGGAGTGAGTTCACCTTAGCTTGCAGGAGTTTGGCCTGGGCACGAGTCATGGGTCCACTTGGGGGACTTGTTGGTGTAGATGTAGAAGCGTCCGTAGGACGGGCTGCATCATCCGCGTTGTACAAGGCCTAGGCATCGGTGTCCCTTTGCCTAGACGTCAAGATCTCACCGAGTCTCCCATCTCGCCGTGCCGGTTCGAGAGAGAGTTCTCTGCCCGACGTCGACGATCCTAGGGATTGCGCCGGACCGGTCACCGCCGGCGTGAGCTATTGGTGTTTATCGTGGTTTTGTGTGTGTGTGTTCATCGCGTTCTTCGTGCGTGTGTTCGTCGTGTTCATCCTTTCCTCCTTCCCCCGCACTCCACCCTCGATTTGAAAGGGAATCGTGAAAGATCGGGCCACCCTAGAGGTTTGCCCTCAACAGTTATCATCGTCCACAGTGGAGTGCTGCCCAACTTCCACGAGTCCCTGCTTGTCGATGGTACCACGAAGGACGCAGCCAAGTTGCCAGCGGAGGATACTGCCAAGTCGCCTGAGAAGACCGTGGAGTCCCCCTAGAAGTTGTTTAGTTCTACTACTACTCCATATGTGTTTGGGTTTACTCTGTTTGTAGTTTGGTTAACCATCAGTGCCAATGTAATATTTAGATCTATGATGCTAAGAAAAAGCTTTTGAGGGTTCTAAAAAATGCTATTTTCCTAATCTTATCCTATACTCCATTTATTTAATATTACTCAGCATATTAGGTTTAGTCAAAGTCAAACATTACAAAGTTTGACCAACTATATACAGTATGAAATAGTATATTCATTAAAAAATCAATATACAGTAAACAATGTCGTCGGTATGGGTTTCAAACTATCAGGAAAGAATATTCAATTCTCAAATTTCCGAGAGATGACAAGCGAGGTTGTTCTTTTTCGTAAAGAAAGTCCAAAGAATATGGATCTGAATGCCACAATCTAGGTTTTCAGACATATATAGTGGAACAAAATGGTGTACTAACGATACCCATGTTTTATGTTCTTTCAAACTTCATATCTAACTCTGCCAACTTGAATGACTATCCCGATTTATCAAAATTATATAAGGTCGATTTGAACTACAAGTAAATTGTAGGTTGCTTTGAAAGTTTCATGAAAAATCTTTTGGAGGTACCCTTCGGGGGAGGGGTGAATTAATATATTAGAAACCACTATGAGCTTTGATGATAGGTTGAACTTATTCTAAGATTTTGCATCTTGACAATTTAACAAAATTAAGTCAGAATTGAGCTACATGTAAGCGTGATAGATTGCTCTTGAATTAAATGTCTTTTCGGAGGTAGATGGGTGCATCTTCTTGTAGTAAACAATGTCGTCGATGTGAGTTTCCAACTATCAGGAAAGACCATTCTCAATTTTCTGAGTGATGTCAAGATTATTCTCTCTCGTAAAGGAAGTTCGAAGAATATCGATCTAAATGCTAGAAGCCAAGTTTTCACACACACACACATATATATAGTGGACCAACATATTGTACTTATGATTTCCTGTGTTTTATGAATTCTCAAACTCGCCACCTAACTTCGCCCACTTGAATGACCTTATGTTGATTTTCAAAATTAGGTCCAATTTGAACTACTACAAGTAAATTGTAGGTTACTGTGAAAGTTTTACGGAAAGTCTTTTGAAGGTACCCATCGGGGGTCACAATTAATATATGAGAAACCATCCAACGAGATTTTTGAAGACAAATTCAACTTCTTGCTAAGATTTTGCATCTTGCCAGTTTAACAAAATTAGGCCAAACTTTAGCTACAAGTAAGCGCAATAGATTCCTCTTGATTTAAAGTCTTTTCGGAGGTAGATATAGGTGCATCTTCTTGTAGTAAACAATGCCGTCGGTGTGAGTTTCCAACTATCTTAGGAAAGAACATTCTTAATTTTTTGAGTGATGACTAGATTGTTATTTCCCCTAAAGAAAGTCCAAAGACTATGGATCTGAATGCCGCAAGACAAGTTTTCACACATATATAGTGGACCAACATGATGCACTAACGATTTCCCATGTTTTATCAGTTCTCAAATTTCCTAGCTAACTTCACCCACTTGAATGATTTTATGTCGATTTATCGAAATTAGGTAAAATTTGGACTACTATAGGTAAATTGTTGGTTGCTTTGAAAGTTTTATGAAAAAGCTCTTGGAGGTACCCATCGGGGGGAGGGTCAATTAATATATATATATCAGATACCACCGAGGGTTTTGATGACAGGTTCATCTTCTTGCTAAGATCTTGCATCCTAACTGTTAATGAAATTAGGTCAAACTTTGCTCACTGTTTCATGAAATTAGGTCAAACTTTGCTAACCGATTAACTTTGAACATTGACCGTTGGATCAAGACTGGCAAATCCAAACATTGCTAATCATTGGATATTCTTTTCCATCCTTAGAATCTAAAAAGATTCTACCGATAGTCTTTAGCACGATGAACACTAGTATGCGCAAACCTCAAAACACATAGTACTTCATTATTACTCGGTTTCAAGGTCCTTGTGCCAAATGCACGGACTTGGATGGAATTTTCATTTTTTATGAGGTCCTTGATGTAACTTGTACTTCCACCGACCGCTCGAGCACCACTCTCTTACGAGACCTACCATTAGATCGGCCATTCGCAGAACTTCTTATCTTGTTCTTGTCTCTTAACTCTTACAATACCATACCACTACATAGTGTAGGGATTAACTTTGAACATATTAACCATTGGATCAAGACTGGCAAATCCAAACATTGCTAACCATTGGATCTTTTTTCCATTCTTAGCATCTATAAAGATTCTATTGATAGTCTTTAGCACGATGAACGCTAGTATGCGCAAACCTAAAAATACATAGTACTTCATTGCTCAGTGTTAGGGTCCTTGTGCTAAAATGCATGGACTTGGATGCAATTTTCATTTTTTACGAGGTTCTTTATATAACTTGTACTTCCATCGACCGTGTTAACCCTCAATCACCTCCCTTCTACAAGACCTACCATTAGATCGGCCATTCGCAGTACTTCTTATCTTACCTTTATCTTGTCTCTTATCTCTTACAATACCAGGCATACCACCACTTCATAGTGTAGGGATTAACTTATTTGAACATTGACCATTGGATCAAGACTGGCAAATCCAAACATTGTTTACCGTTGGATCTTATTTTGCATTCTTAGCATCTAGAAAGATTCTACAGATAGTCTTTAGCATGATGAACACTAGTATGCGCAAACCTAAAACACATAGTACTTCATTACTCGGTTTAAGGGTCCTTGTGCTACATGCATGGACTTGTTGGATGCAGTTTTCAATATTTGTGAGGTCCTTAATGTAACCTGTACTTCCACTGACCGTGTTAACTCTCAAGCATCTCTCTCTTACGAGACCTACCACTAGATCGGCCATTCGCAGTACTTCTTACCTTATCTTTATCTTGTCTCTTATCTCTTACAATACGATACCACTACATATAGTATAGAGATTAACTTTGAACATTAACCGTTGGATCAAGACTAGCAAATCCAAACATTGCTAACTGTTGGGTCTTCTTTTCCATTCTTAGCATCTAGAAAGATTCTACTGATAGTCTTTAGCATGATTAACACTAATATGCGCAAACCTAAAAACACAGAGTACTTCATTGCTCAGTGTCAGGGTCCTTGTGCTAAAATGCATGGACTTGGATGCAATTTTCATTTTTACGAGGTTCTTGATGTAACTTGTACTTCCACCGACCGTGTTAACTCTCAATCACCTCACTCCTACGAGACCTAGCATTAGATTGGCTATTCACAGTACTTCTTATCTTACCTTTATCTTGTCTCTTATCTCTTACAATACCATGCATACCAACAATACATAGTGTAGGGATTAACTTATTTGAACATTGACCGCTGGATCAAGACTGGCAAGTCCAAACATTGCTAATCGTTGAATCTTCTTTTCCATTCTTAGCATCTAGAAAGATTCTACTGATAGTCTTTAGCACGATGAACACTAGTATGCGCAAACCTCAAAACACATAGTACTTCATTACTAGGTTTAAGGGTCCTTGTGCTAAATGCACTGACTTGTTGGATGCAGTTTTCATTTTTTATGAGGTCCTTAATGTAACTTGTACTTCCACCAACCGTGTTAACTCTCAAGCACCTCGCTTTACGAGACCTACCATTAGATCAGCCATTCGTAGTACTTCTTATCTTAACTTTATCTTGTCTCTTATCTCTTACAGTACCATACCACTACATATAGTGATGCAGCCCGTCCTACGGACGCTCCTACATCTACACCAACAAGTCCCCCAAGTGGACCCATGACTCGTGCCCGAGCCAAACTCCTACAAGCTAAGGTGAACTTGCTCCTTTCCTTGTGCCAATTTGATACCTCCTTGGATGGCATGCTACTTCATGCAACTACCCTATGCATCATCATGTACGAAGCTTCGACACATCACCAAGCACCCAAGGATGGAGAACAACGAGCAGAGCATGAAGTAGGAGCCGCTGGAGCTGCTCAGACCCGAGTCTCTGGTCTGCTCACACCGGAGTCTCCGGACCACTAGAGTCTCTGGCCTGAAGACGCCGGAGTCTCCGGCCCTACCTCCGGTCTGCCCCCAGAACCAGGCCCTGGGACAATCTGATGGCCCCTCCGGAGGCCAGTCCGGAGACCGACCGGAGTCTCCGGCCCAGACCGGAGTCTCCGGTCCACCACACCGGAGTCACCGGTTTGACCGTCGCTAGGCATGAAAAGGCCTTTGGGCCTGCAGCCCATGTAACCCTTAGTCCGTCTAGAACTTGTCTTTTATTCCTAAAGTACCCCTGTTTAAGTGGCTGGCCTATATATAGCCCCCACCTCCATTGTAAACCCTAGGCATGATATTGGAATTAGTGGAACCCCTTTGTGGATCTATCTAATTCTTGCATCATGCTCCTTGACTAAGGAGCACCAATATCCCCAAACCTTGTTGGATTTTGCATCGTGCCTCCGTGTTGTACAAGGCCTAGGCATCGGTGTCTCTTTTCCTAGACGTCAAGATCTCACCGAGTCTCCCATCTCCCCGTGCCGGTTCGATAGAGAGTCCTCTGCCCGACGCCGATCCTAGGGATTGCGCTGGACAAGTTACCGCCGGCATGAGCTATTGGTGTGTATCGTGGTTTTGTGTGTGTGTGTTCTTCGTGCGTGTGTTTGTTGTGTTCATCCTCCCCTCCTCTCCCCGCACTCCATCCTCGATTTTGAAAGGGTATCGTGAAAGATCGGGCCACCCTAGAGGTTTTCCCTCAACATATTGGTATCAAGAGCTTCGTTGCTCATAATTTCCCCCACAAATTTTTCTTCTATCCACCAAAAATTCGAAAATCCCCAAAAAACAGCCATATTTGCCTTTGGATCAATCTCTTGATTTGGAGTGTTATTTGTGGTTTTGATCCGACCAAACTTTGTCTTAGGTGTTGGTCCAGCTTTATCCTGCGTTTTCCTAGCCCAATTTGGCCAATTTTTTGGGGATTTGAGGACCCAAGGCTTGGATTTCCGCTCAAGAACACGAGCAGTTCACGATCAGACTCCAGACCGGAGTCGCCGGCCTACCCACACCGGAGTCTCTAGCCTGGACCGGAGTTTCCGGCCTGAAACCCTAGAGTCTCCGGCCTGACGCCTGATTTTGACACTTTTGCCTCTAATCTTGCATTGGCTAATTTCTTCTTGTTTGTTTGTGCCCGTGTGCGTGTCGCCAACTAACAACAAGCTTCCGCATCGACAACTCCCGCGCTCGTCGACACCATGGCCCACGAACATCATCCCGCACCACCGACGCCAAGTTCATCATCAAAGAAGGTATAACTTGCGTCACCTTGTGAACCCCTATCTTCCTTTGTGTGTACCTAGCTATGAGAGTGGCTCATCTTGTGTTTGCTTGAGCATTGTGCATTTGTCCTTGGATAGTGTGGGCGCAAGAGCAATATCAAGTGTGACTAGGTAGCATCAAGGGAGAGCAAAAAAATACAAAAGAAAGAAAAAGATAAAAAGAAAAAGCAAAAGAAAAAAATAGTCTCCCATTGCCAAAGAGAGTCTCAAAGCTTGTAAGCAAGAGAGATAGAAGAGCGCCCAAGGCAAGTGCACAAATCCGTTGCTCACTTCTCTTCTTTGCAAACGAGCCACAGTCTCTCCTTGCATTAGCACGACAACGAGCTTAGTCTTCGTTAGGACATTTTGTTTGGTCATTTTCATAGTCATGTCAATCCCAACTTTCTCCACGTGTTTGTACATAGTCATAGGTTCCCGTCACCCTTTTGAGTTGTTGACCTTCGCCTTTGACTTGAGTTTTGTTGGATTTTACCCACATTTGACTATCCCTTTTCTTTTGGTTTGTTCTTTGGCTTTCCACAATCCTAACCTACCACCAACAAGCTTTTGAGATTTAGTTCTTTCTTTAGTGTGAGTTTTCTTTGCAATTCCACTTTGCACGCTTATAGCTCTCAATTGTGGTTTCTAGTTTGGTGCAATCCCCAAGGTGAGGTACAAGGCTAACACCACCATATTCCACTTCCATATACAATACTTGTGTGTCTTGCATGATGGATAGGCACGGTGAGTCGAGCCAACCACCTCCCCAAGAAGAAGATCAAGGACTGTACATGCCACGCGCAAGTCACTTCATCGTTCGACAAGAGTTGCGTGAACGTTCCCAAGCCCTTGAGATGCGACAAGATGAGAAATTTGGCGAGACGCAAGCCGAGTTCAAGAACATCGACAACCGCTTTGATGGCCTCGAAAGGCAAATGCAAGCAATGCATCACAACTTCGACCACGAAAATGAAGCGCTTCAATGCTCCGTCGCCGAAACAAATGGCAATCTGATGAGGATACAATCATGGATCATGCTGATTTCGAGTGTTTGAAATGGAAAGAAATATTGAGCCTCATTGAAAAATATCACAAGGTGAATTTGTTCCTAGTTGGACATGATACTTTGATTTATAAGAGCTTTATACTACCTAAATCATGGTGTTATTGTTTGACTAGATTTGGCATCTATCGGACTAGCGCCAGTGGGAGGAGAGGGAGGAAGGCGACCAAGAGATGGAAGATGCATTAGGAGGCAATAAGGCAAACAAGCATGATCAAGAGAGATATGTGGCGTGCCAGGACACTTTTGAGGTGCACCACGACATATGGCCTGCGCGCCAAGTAAGCCGAACTCATCTATGGGTCGGTATGTATCAGTTTGAGTCGAACCGAGTCAGTTTGGGCCAAGTTATGGCTGTTTTTAGGCCCGTTTAGAGGGGAGGACGCCCCAGCCCTCATATAAACCTCCGTAGCCGTCACAAGTTAGGTTTTAAGACCACGTTAAAATATTTTGGAGATGTTCCTTTCATAGAACCTCTAGAATTACCCTGTGTTCGAATCTGCCAACTATAATTGAGTGTGATCTGTTGTTTCATTGGGAATTAGTAGATTGCATACTACCGTTCGTGGTCACGGCTGCGTGCGCAAGAGTGTGGTGTTGTGAATATCCTACAAGGTTCGAGATCTGTTGCGCTGGCATCAGGGATCGAGCGGGAGAGATCATAGCTATGCACTAGTTATCTATCATCCACCATCATCATCGCCATCCGCTTCCTGAGAAGATCGGGCCACCCCATATCATCTTGGTATCAGAGCACTGGGTTTACTCGGTGAGCAATATCATCTTGGTATCAGAGCGCTGGGTTTACTCGGTGAGCAATATCATCTTGGTATCAGAGCAGATGTATAAGTGGAACAGCACAAGGGCTAAGAGAAACTAAAATAACAGGAATAACACAAGGGCTAAGAGAAACACGAATGTACCCTTTATCCAGCAACGCTTGTACTTGCTTCTGAGTTTCCTTAGTTTCTTCGGGATTAGTCCTGCAGGGTGCACGGTTGGGAAGTGTGGCGCCAGGAATCAAGTCCACTTGATGTTC
The DNA here is from genome assembly GCA_910589775.1 of Avena eriantha. Taxonomy (NCBI): domain Eukaryota; kingdom Viridiplantae; phylum Streptophyta; class Magnoliopsida; order Poales; family Poaceae; genus Avena; species Avena eriantha. Next base: position 271,214,722 of record OU342741.1, on the reverse strand, counting down.
TATACCACGCAATGAAGGTAAGCCTATGGGTACATCTTCTGGAAACATATCCCCAAAGTCCTGTAGAACAGAAGAGACACCAAGAGAAATAGGGGTCATGTCATTAGGAACCAATACCTCGCCCTTATACATGAGCACAAGTGGCATGGCTGTAGGATCCTCACGAAATTCTCTCATATCTTCCTTAGTGGCTAATATTAATAAACCGGGGACTCTCTCACTTTTCGTTATATCACTCAATTTAGGCTCAATTACATCAGGAACAGCTGTCACGCAATCTCGCCGAGTGGTAGTATCTTCCTTCAGGTTCACCTCGATCTTCTGGCGAGAATCATTCACAATTTCTTGTGGTGTCATTGGCTGCATAGTAATCTTCTTTCCTTTGAATTCCAAGTGATATGTATTGGCTCGGCCATTGTGTTGCACATGGCGATCATAGAGCCATGGCCGACCCAATAGTAGGTGACAAACAGTCATAGGAACCACATCAAAATCAATAGAATCTTTGTAGGGCCCTATTTGAAAGTTCACTCGTACCATATGATTTACCTTCATCTCACCATTGTTGCTCAACCATTGTATGTAGTATGGCTTGGGATGAGGTAAGTATGTCTAATTCAGTTTGGCACATAATTCCTTACTTCATCCACCATCATCATCGCCATCCGCTTACTGAGAAGATCGGGCCACCCCATATCATCTTGGTATCAGATTTCCTCGTTGCCTCGGTAAGCAATCCACAATCCATCCATAGATTAGAGAGTGTTTTTCATCCTATACAGAAAAAGCCTCACAAAAAGAGTTGTCATAGCCTAGATTACATCGTATTCGAGTAATAGTTGCTGGTCGCGTTCCTCTATTAGATTAGATCTAGATCTGTTCTTCGTAGATTTGTTTTCTAGTTGTTCTAGTTGTTTTCCACCATCTTTTTCCGCTACCATCAAGTCAGATCCGATCCAAGTAAAGAGTCCTAGTTGTGTACTACTTGGCGAGTCAAAAAAAATCGGCTCGCTGCCTCACGCCTGACCGCAGACAAGTCTGTGCTCTAGGGTGACCACACAAAAAATCCAAAAAAAAAGAAAAAATATCTAACCATCGCCTTACCAAAGACCAGTCTGTGCTAGTACGAGCAAAAAAAAAATTCTGCCGCCATCCTGCCGCGGCAGGATTTTAGGCCGTTTTTCTGCCGTGGCAGAGACCAATTCTCAGGTCAAAAAAAATTTGTTTTTTTTACTGAGTCCACATAGCGTACCTATCCTTGTGAGCCTTAATAAGCCTTTCTTTGTGTCTATAACTATCCTACGAGACTAGCGTGCTTAGTGCTCTACGGGCTGCTCAGTTAGCAATCTTGTGCCCGTTTCGTTGAGACATTGCTAGCGTCTCTCCTTGTGCATTGCAACAGAGCATTCCTCCGAGATACCTTACTTTTTTGAGCTCATTTTCATAGTTGCAATTGCCCCATTTATCTCCACCGTGTGTGTTTCCGTGGGTCTTTGTCATACGATCAGCACTAGGACTTGTTTGCGGTGTAGTTAGGATACCATACCTATACCTCCACCATAAATAACATGTGTGCCCTATGATCGTTCTCTATACCTTTGATATTCACTTCATCACTTCAGTGCATCAGTCTTTGATTACGTTTGGTAGAGCATCTCTATTCACTTTGGAACGGTAAGATCTTCTTTCTTATCAGTTGTGAGTGAGTTGTGAGAGTTTCCACCATATTGATTTTGATTTGTGCACTAATGTACTAATAATGTCTTCTAGTAGTGTTGATGTGATGCAGAAAATGGAGGCAGGTGATGTTACAAATAATGTGGAGACGTACAGTTACAAATTCATCGACAATTGGCGTTGTAGTGGAACTTTTTGGAAGGAAGAATGCGGTATTTTTGATGGTGATGGTCTTTTCCACGATAGTGTGATGATTGGTGAGCGATGTGCTTCCATTACCATTGATAGTAACTCTACTATTAATTTGATCAGCGTTGAAGTTGTACAAAAGTTGCAGCTACCCACATGTGCCCGTGCGGTGCCATATCTCTTGCATTCATCATATGGCACATTGCTGATTTCACACACCGCTGATGTTCCTATGACTTTTAAAGAGCATACTGAGATTGTGCGCTGTGATGTATCTCCTATACCACTTGATTCTTGTCACATACTATTGGGAGAACCTTGGAGCAGAAGGTTTGACGCTCAAATATGTCCTGTTGTTGGAAGGATTTCTTTCAAATGGAACATGAAGAGGCGTGTTATGCTCAGGATTTCAGCCGACAAATTTCATGAGTATCATCTTCTTCGCAAGGAGAGGACAAAAGAGTTCAGTTTGTCTGCTAAGTACAAGGTCATGATGAATGGTGACAATTCTATTATTTGTCATCTTGAACACGGTGTGCATTACAACCCATGTGAGAATGAGAGCCACATAGCCAAGATGAGTGAGAGTGTTATCAAAAGTGAGCTGTGTGATTCCACTAAACGTGAGGTTGAGAGCATCCATTCTAAGAGTATGAGAGAAAAAGAAAACATCAGTGCAGTAGATGCTAATACATGTGAGGATATTTCTACTAATGTAATCATCTCTACTCCTGGTATTGTTTCTTGTGCTATGTAGGTTGCTTTTGAAGAAAGGGAGCCGCCTATTTTACAACCTGCATCACACGATCTGGTATTGTTACTTGAGGAGGATGTCGTAGTACCTACTACAGCCGAGAACTTTGTTAATGACATTGGTACTGATTTGGAGCTTCAGCCAACATGTGCGACATATTGTGAGTCTATTCCTTTACTGAAGCCTCCTTGTGATTTGCCTTGCACTACTGTTTCAGCACCATGTGATAGTTTACCAAATTCAAATTTTGATCATGTGGTACTGATAACACATAACGAAATACTTGCTCGAATACCACCTGCTGATATTGTGTATTCCATCATGCTAAATGAACCTATCAGTATGAGTTGTGCTATGGATAAGATTTCTGAAATTTCATTTCTGAATTCTAGCACATATTCTCCTTGTTTCACTTTCAATCTGATTGGTGAATATAGCATGCATGAAATTTTTCTTGTGGATCACATATGCATTACTTGTGATAGAATCGCTGAACTGAAACATGCTGTTTTCAGCCATACATCACAAAATATTTGCTATGGGACAATAGCTCATGTTCCAGATATTATGGAAATACATTCTGGTCTAGTTGATATATTGCAACCAACACAAGTAATTTTACCTATGTTGGATTATTCTAATCTTGCTAGAATAGGACCCAAGTTTTCATATTCACTATGTTTGTCCCAAAAGTCTTTGTCTAGTTTTGTTACTACTTTAGACTTCCTTGATATTTGAAAATTGAGTTGCATTTTACATACTAGACAACATGATCATGTTCATAATAATCAGAGTAGTGCAGTTGAAACATGGCATGAATCAATTTGGTTTTCACACATACTGAATTGGTTTGATCTTGTGCACAAATTTGATCATAGATCTTCTTTGCGAAAACTCAATTTAATATTGAAGAACAAGACTATCTATTTAGTTGTTTTTCACCATGATCATGATTATTTGTACTTCACTTATACCTGCAATATAAGTTGCTTGATGTATACTAGACATACTTTTCATGTGAACAACTATAATACAACATGTTATATATATATACTTTGTGTACACGTTGTTCTTTTTGTTTCTTCCACTTTCAGCTTACCCAACGCCGAGGACGACTTTTCTTGAAGAAAGGGAGGATGATGAGGATACAATCATGGATCATGCTGATTTCGAGTGTTTGAACTGGAAAGAAATATTGAGCCTCATTGAAAAATATCACAAGGTGAATTCGTTCCTAGTTGGACATGATACTTTGATTTATAAGAGCTTTATACTACCTAAATCATGGTGTTATTGTTTGACTAGATTTTGCATCTATCGGACTAGCGCCAGCGGGAGGAGAGGGAGGAAGGCGACCAAGAGATGGAAGATGCATTAGGAGGCAATAAGGCAAACAAGCATGATCAAGAGAGATATGTGGCGTGCCAGGACACTTTTGAGGTGCACCACGACATATGGCCTGCGCGCCAAGTAAGCCGAACTCATCTATGGGTCGGTATGTATCAGTTTGAGTCAAACCGAGTCAGTTTGGGCCAAGTTATAGCTGATTTTAGGCCCGTTTAGAGGGGAGGACGCCCCAGCCCTCATATAAACCTCCGTAGCCGTCACAAGTTAGGTTTTAAGACCACGTTAAAATATTTTGGAGTTGTTTCTTTCATAGAACCTCTAGAATTACCCTGTGTTCGAATCTGCCAACTATAATTGAGTGTGATCTGTTGTTCCATAGGGAATTAGTAGATTGCATACTACCGTTCGTGGTCACGGCTGCGTGCGCAAGAGTGTGGTGTTGTGAATATCCTACAAGGTTCGAGATCTATTGCGCTGGCATCAGGGATCGAGCGGGAGAGATCATAGCTACGCACTAGTTATCTATCATCCACCATCATCATCGCCATTCGCTTACTGAGAAGATCGGGCCACCCCATATCACAATCTTTGACGCCTCATCAACGGAATGGCAAGACCGTGCTTCAAGCTCTTCAAGTTCTTCGCGTCGCCATGCACCGCTTCAACAAGATCTACATCCAAGGGCTCCAAGACGCAATGATGCCCCCGTGGTTGAAGATGGAATCTCTTCGAACTATGTACCTTCCCCACGCCACGCCGCAACGTCAAGCTATGATGGTGACCTCTCTTCAAGGCCACGAGCAAGGCAAGAAGCACACCGTCATCACGCAAGGGCACTAGTGATCCAACAAGAGCAACCACAAGAGGAACCGCAAGCGCAACCGCAAGTCTACCACCATCGACCGCGACACATACTTGACACAACAAGTGATGACTCCAATTTGGAGAATCAAGCTCGTCATTGACATGAAGCTCTCCAAGATCCTCCTCCTCGTCATCAACGTCATGAATGTCAACAACGACATCATGGTCATCACGAGGCGCCTCCTCCACATCAACAAAACTTGGAGCGTCAAGTGATACAAGTTGAGCGACGCCCACCACGTCAAGAGGCTCATGACCATGTTCTTCGCCGTGACGCCCATGTGCCTAACCAACATCACCAACCGAGGAACGAGCCTCCTCTTGATCATCAACCGCGTCAAGAGGCTCCACACCCTCGCCACCATAAGGCCCAAGCGCCTCAACCACGTCAGCAACCGCGCCAAGAGCAAGAGCAAGCTCCTCAACAACAATATCAAGAGAAAGCTCCGCAACAAGGACACGAGAACCAAGTTCCACCTCCCCAACTACAAGATCATCAACAAGGTCACCAAGCTCGTCGCAATGATCGCAACGATGAAGAAACTTTTGGCAAGCTCAAGTTCACCATGCCCAAGTTCACCGGATCCAATGACCCCGAAGAATACCTCTCGTGGGCACTCAAAGTCGACAAGATTTTCCGCATGCACAACTATAGCAACAAGAAGATGGTCGCCATGGCTTCGCTAGAGTTTGATGATTACGCCAACCTTTGGTAGGAACAAGTTCAAGTTGCTCGTGATGCAAGACAAGAGCCGCCAATCACAAATTGGCATGCCATGAAGTGATGCAGCCCGTCCTACGGACGCTTCTACATCTACATCAACAAGTCCCCCAAGTGGACCCATGACTCGTGCCCGAGCCATACTCCTACAAGCTAAGGTGAACTCGCTCCTCTCCTCGTGCCAATTTGATACCTCCTTGGATGGTATGCTACTTCATGCAACTAACCTATGCATCATCAGGTACGAAGCCTCGACACATCACCAAGCACCCAAGGATGGTGGACAAGGAGCAGAACGTGAAGCAAACGCCGCTGGAACTGCTCAGACCGAAGTCTCCAGTCTGCGTACACCGGAGTCTCCGGCCTGCCATAGTCTCCGGCCTGAAGACACCGGAGTCTCCGGACCTACCTCCGGTCTGCCTCTAGGACCAAGCGCTGGGTCAATCTGTCTGCCCCTCCGGAGGCTGGTCTAGAGACCGACCGGAGTCTCCGGTCCAGACCGGAGTCTCCGGACCGACCGTCGCCAGGCATGTAAAAGGCCTTTGGGCCTACGGCCCATGTACCCCTTAGTCCATCTAGAACTTGTCTTTTATTCCTAAAGTACCCCTGACTATGTGGGTGGCCTATATATAGTCCCCCACCTCCATTGTAAACCCTAGGCATGATATTGGAATTAGTGGAAACCCCTTTGTGGATCTATCTAATTCTTGCCTCATGCTCCTTGACTAAGGAGCACCAATATCCCCAAACCTCGTTGGAGTTTGCATCGTGCCTCCGCGTTGTACAAGGTCTAGGCATCGGTGTCCCTTTGCCTAGATGTCAAGATCTCACCGAGCCTCCCATCTCGTCGTGCCGGTTCGAGAGAGAGTCCTCCGCCCGACGCCGATCCTAGGGATTGCGTCGGACCGGTCACCGCCGGCGTGAGCTATTGGTGTTTATCGTGGTTTTGCGTGTCTGTGTTCATCGTGTTCTTCGTGCGTGTGTTCGTCGTGTTCATCCTTCCCCTCCTTTCCCCGCACTCCATCCTCGATTTGAAAGGGAATCGTGAAAGATCGGGCCACCCTAGAGGTTGGCCCTCAACATATTGGTATCAAGAGCTTCGTTGCTCACGATTTCCCCCACAAAATTTTCTTCTATCCAGCCAAAATTCGAAAATTCCCAGAAAACAGCCCAAATTTGCCTTTGGATCGATCTCTTGATTTGGAGTGTTATTTGTGGTTTTGATCCGACCAAACCTTGTCTTAGGTGTTGGTCCAGCTTTATCCTGCGTTTTCCCAGCCCAATTTGGCCAATTTTTTGCGGATTTGAGGACCCAAGGCGTGGATTTCTGCTCAAGAACCGGAGTCTCTGGCCTGCACACCGGAGTCTCCGGCCTACACCGGAGTCTCCGGCCTACCCACTCCGGAGTCTCCGGCCTACACCGGAGTCTCCGACCTGAAACCGCGGAGTCTCCGGCCTAACGCCTGATTTTGATAGTTTTGCCTCTAATCTTGCATTGGCTAATTTCTCCTTGTTTGTTTGTGCCTGTGTGCGTGTTGTCAACTAACAACAAGCTTCCGCATCGATAACCCCCACGCTCATCGACACCACGGCCCGCGAACATCATCCCGCACCACCGACGCCAAGTTCATCATCCAAGAAGGTATAACTTGTGTCACCTTGTTAACCCCTATCTTCCTTTGTGTGTACCTATCCTATGAGAGTGGCTCATCTTGTGTTTGCTTGAGCATTGTGCATTTGTCCTTGGATAGTGAGGGCGCAAGAGCAATATCAAGTGTGACTAGGTAGCATCAAGGGAGAGCAAAAAAATACAAAAGAAAGAAAAAGATACAAAGAAAAAGCAAAAGAAAAAATAGTCTCCCATTGTCAAAGAGAGTCTCAAAGCTTGTAAGCAAGAGAGATAGAAGAGCGCCCAAGGCAAGTGCACAAATCCATTGCTCATTTTCCCTCTTTGCAAACGATCCACGGTCTCTCCTTGCATTGGCACGACAACGAGCTTAGTCTTTGTTAGGACATTTTGTTTGCTCATTTTTATAGTCGTGTCAATCCCAACTTTCTCCACGAGTGTGTACATAGTCGTAGGTTCCCGTCACCCTTTTGAGTTGTTGACCTTCACCTTTGACTTGAGTTTTGTTGGATTTTACCCACTTTTGACTATCCCTTTTCTTTTGGTTGGTTCTTTGGCTTTCCACAATCCTAACCTACCACCAACAAGCTTTTGAGTGTTAGTTCTTTCTTTAGTGTGAGTTTTCTTTGCATTTCCACTTTGCACGCTTATAGCTCTCACTTGTGGTTTCTAGTTTGGTGCAATCCCCAAGGTGAGGTACAAGGCTAACACCACCATATTCCACTTCCATATACAATACTTGTGTGTTTTGCATGATGGATAGGCACGGTGAGACGAGCCAACCACCTCCCCAAGAAGAAGATCAAGGTCCGTACATGACGCGCGCAAGTCACTTCATCGTTCGACAAGAGTTCCGTGAACGTTGCCAAGCCCTTGAGACGCGACAAGATGAACAATTTGGCGAGATGCAAGCCGAGTTCAAGAACATCGACAACCGCTTCGACGGCCTCGAACGACAAATGCATGCAATCACAACTTCGGCCACCAAAATGAAGCGCTTCAATGCTCCGTCGCCAAAACAAATGACAATCTTCGACGCCTCATCGATGGCATGGCAAGACCACGTTCACACGCATCAAGTTCGGCAAGTTCTTCGCATCGTCATGCACCTCTTCCACAAGATCTACATCAAAGTGCTCAAAGACGCAATGATGCCCCCGTGGTTGAAGATGGAATCTCTTCGAACTATGTACCTTCCCCACGGCACGCCGCAACGTCAAGCTATGATGGTGACCTCTCTTCAAGGCCACGAGCAAGGAAAGAAGCACACCGTCATCACGCAAGGGCACTAGTGATCCGACAAGAGCAACCACAAGAGGAACCGCTAGCGCAACCGCAAGTACAACCGCAAGTCTACCACCATCGACCGCGACACATACTTGACACAACAAGTGATGACTCCAACTTGGAGAATCAAGCTCATCATCAACGTGAAGCTCTCCAAGACCATCCTCTTTGTCATCAACGTCATGAACGTCAACAACGACACCATGGTCATCACGCGGCGCCTCCTCCTCATCAACAAAACTTGGAGCGTCAAGTGATACAAGTTGAGCGACGCCCACCACGTCAAGAGGCTCATGACCATGTTCTTCGCCGTGAGGCCCATGTGCCTAACCAACATCACCAACCGAGGAACACGCCTCCTCTTCGTCATCAACCGGGTCTAGAGGATCCACACCTTCGCCACCATGAGGCCCAAGTACCTCAACCACGTCAACAACCGCGCCAAGAGCAAGAGCAAGCTCCTCCTCAACAACAATAGCAAGAGCAAGCTCCGCAACAAGGATGCGACAATCAAGTTCCACCTCCCCAACTACAAGATCATCAACAAGGTCACCAAGCTCATCGCAATGACCGCAACGATGAAGAAACTTTTGGCAAGCTCAAGTTCACAATGCCCAAGTTCACCAGATCTAATGACCCCAAAGAATACCTCTCGTGGGCACTCAAAGTCGACAAGATCTTCCGCATGCACAACTATAGCAACGAGAAGATGGTCGCCATGGCTTCGCTAGAGTTGGATGATTACGCCAACCTTTGGTGGGAACAAGTTCAAGTTGCTCGTGATGCAAGACAAGAACCGCCAATCACAACTTGGCATGACATGAAGGCTCACATGAGATCCTGGTTTGTCCCCGCGCATTACACGCGTGACCTCTTCAACAACCTTCAAGCGCTTCGTCAAGTGACAAAGACCGTGGAAGAGTACTTCAAGGAAATGGAACTCAACTTGATTCGCGCCAACATTGATGAGCGCATGGAGCAAACAATGGAATGTTTCCTTATTGGGTTGAACCGCCCAATCAAGCGCATCGTCGAGTTCCAAACCTACAACAACATGGTTGAGCTTGTGCACATCGCAACAAAGGCTGAACGTCAAGTGCAAGAGGATATCAAGTGCAACAAGCCCAAGACGTACTTCACCTATAAGCAAGCTTCAACCACTACACCAACAACTTTCAATGGTAGCTCCTCAAGTACCTCTAAGCCTTCCTTCAAGCCCACACTTCCTCAAGGAAAACTGCCCCCAAGTGGCAAGCAAGCAAAGAGTGATACACGTTTCAACGGTGAATGCTACAAGTGTGGAGGTAAAGGACACAAGTCGGCTGAATGTGGAAACAAGAAAGTCTTGTTCATCCATGACAATGGTGATGAAGATTACTTGAGATAAGATGAGTTCGATGCCCGTGTCAAGGAATCAATGGCAAGGCAATGAGTGGAAGATGATCAAGAACTCCTCATGTGTGAACATGACGCAAGTCCATCGCTTGTTGTCACAAGAATCTTGACCACTCAAGCACAAGAGCATGAAGACAAACGCTCCAATATCTTCCAAACACGAGCCGGCATCAATGGCAGATCTATCAAGGTGATCATTGACGGAGGGAGTTGCCACAACCTTGCTAGCACCGAGTTGTGTGAGAAGCTCAACCTCACCCTCCATCCACACAACCACCCCTACCACGTGCAATGGCTAAGTGACCAATGGTCCGTGAAGATCAAGCATACCGTATCGGTCTCCTTCGCCATTGGTCCTTACAAAGATACGGTGGAGCGTGATGTGGTTCCTATGACAGTTTGCCACATGCTTCTTGGTCGACCATGGCAATTTGACAAGGCTGCTCAACGTGATGGTCGCACCAATATATACACCTTCAAATGGCTCAACAAAACATGTGTTTTGCAACCGATGACTCCTAGCCGAATAATTGCGGACAATGCAAAGGCTTTAGCGAGGGCGCAAAGGACAACACCCACATGTGAGAAGAGCGGTGAGAGAGAGAACCACCTCATAGTGAGTGAGAGCCACAAGCCAAATTCGAGTGGAAAAACTAAGAGTGTTCTCCTTGCCAGCAAAAGTGATATGAGAGATGTTCGGAACAACCCATCCATCTTGCACTATGTCCTCCTTTGCAAGGGACTAGCGCAAGGAACTAACGCATTAACCAATGTTCCTCCATCTTTGATGAGTGTTTTGCAGGAATTCAAGGATGTGTTCCCCGAGGAGCTTCCACATGGACTACCTCCTCTTCGTGGCATAGAACATCGCATTGACCTCATCACAGGCGCACCACTTCGCAACCGCGCCGCTTATCGCACGAACCCGAAGGAGACAAAGGAGATTAAACGTCAAATCAACCAACTCGTCTCCAAAGGTTTGATCCAAGTTAGCACTAGTCCAAGTGTCGTACCCGTGATTATTGTTCCAAAGACGGATGATACGTTACGGTTATGCATGGACTGCCGTCCAATCAATGCTATCACCATGCGTTATCGACATCCCATACCACGTCTCGATGACATGCTTGATGAGTTGTGTGGAGCCACTATTTTTTCGAAAATTGATCTTCGTAGTGGTTACCATCAAATACGCATGGCTGAAGGTGATGGGTGGAAAACCGCCTTCAAGACCAAACTTGGTCTCTATGAATGGTTGGTTATGCCCTTTGGTTTGTCTAATGCCCCCTCCACCTTCACGCGCCTAATGAATCATATCTTGCATTCTCTCATTAGAAAAAGTGGTGTTGTCTATTTCGATGATATTCTTGTTTATAGCAAATCACTTGAGGACCACATAACACATAGTCAAGGAAGTTCTGCAAATCCTTCGACATGAAAAGCGTTATGCTAATCTTCCCAATTGCACTTTTGCTAAAGACAAGTTGATTTTTCTTGGATTTGTCGTTTCTTCGAATGGAATTGAAGTTGATGTTTCCAAGGTAAAGGACATACGATATTGGCCCATCCCAACAAATGTGAGTGAACTCTGAAGTTTTCATGGGTTGGCCGGTTTCTATCGTCGCTTTGTGAAAGACTTTTCGACCATTGCTTGTCCCCTTAATGAATTGACCAAAAAGAAGGTCACCTTCGTGTGGGGCAAAGCACAACAAAAAGCTTTTGATGAACTCAAAAAGAGGCTCACCGAAGCACCTCTCCTTGCGTTACCGGATTTCACAAAAACTTTTGAGATAGAGTGTGATGCTAGTGGTATTGGCATTGGAGGAGTCCTTATGCAAAACGGACGTCCTATAGCCTACCATAGCGAGAAACTTGATGGTGCTCGCCTTAACTATCCGATTTATGACAAAGAGCTTTTTGCCTTAGTTCATATCCTTCAAGTGTGGCAACACTACCTTTGGCCCGAGGAATTTATCATACATTCCGACCACGAGTCGTTGAAATATCTCAAAGGCCAAGCTAACTTGAGCAAGAGACACGCTAAGTGGGTTGAGTTCATGGAGTCTTTTCCTTACATTGTCAAGTATAAGAAGGGCAAAGATAATGTAGTTGCGGATGCATTGTCTTGCAAACATACAAGCCTTCTTACGAGACTTGAAATCAACGTGTTGGGTCTTGAGGAAATAAAATCTTTATATGCTTCCGATCCGTTCTTTGAACCAATTTTCACAAAGTGCTCCAATGACAAAGGAGTTGATGATTTCTCTTTGCATAAGGGCTTTCTATTTAAACAAAACAAGCTATGCATCCCGAAGTCGTCGCTTCAACTTTTGCTTCTCCAAGAATCTCATGGGGGAGGCCTTATGGGTCACTTTGCGCGCGACAAGACATTGGACATGTTCTCCAACCACTACTTTTGGCCCAAGATGATGCGTGACGTGGAGCGCTATGTTCAACGATGCACGACATGTGTTCAAGCTAAGTCGCAAGCTAATCCCTATGGTCTTTATATGCCATTACCTATTCCTCATACACCTTGGTCCGACATTAGCATGGATTTCGTGTTAGGATTGCCTAGATCTAAGCATGGTCATGATTCTATATTTGTTGTTGTGGATCGTTTTTCCAAAATGGCACACTTCATACCGTGCCATAAGACCGACGATGCTTCACATGTTGCAAATCTGTTTTTCAGGGAAATCGTTCGTCTTCACGGTGTGCCAAGAACAATTGTCTCCGACCGCGACGTCAAATTCATGAGCTACTTATGGAAGACCCTCATGGCCAAGCTCGGCGTCAAGCTCCTATTTTCATCCGCATCATATCCTCAAACTGATGGCCAAACCGAAGTTGTCAACCGAAGCCTCGGAACTCTACTCCGTGTGTTGATCAAGAAAAACTTGAAGGATTGGGAGGAATGCATCCCACACGCTGAGTTCACCTACAACCGCGCCAAGTACTCAACAACCAAGATGAGTCCATTCATGATCGTCTATGGTTTCGAGCCCCTCACCGCGCTCGACATCCTACCATTACCTCTACATGAGCGAACAAACATGGACGTCGAGAAGCACGCACAAGCTATGAAGAAGCTTCATGAAGAAACAAGAGCTACTATCGAACAACAAGTCCTTCGCCAAGCTTCAAGATTAAACAAGGACAAGAAGGAGATGATCTTTGAGGAAGGTGACCTTGTGTGGATACACCTAAGCAAAGACCGCTTCCCCAAGGAACGTGACTCCAAGCTCAAGCCAAGAGGAAATGGTCCCTTCAAGGTCCTCAAACGAATCAACAACAACGCCTACATCATCGACATACCAACCTCCAAGTACCTTGCAAGCAATACATTCAATGTCAAGGACCTCTCACCCTACCATGGAGAAGTTCAAGATGATCACCATGAAGAGTCGAGGACGACTCTTTCCCAAGGGGGGGAGCTGATGCAGCCCGTCCTACGGACGCTTCTACATCTACATCAACAAGTCCCCCAAGTGGACCCATGACTCGTGCCTGAGCCAAACTCCTACAAGCTAAGGTGAACTCGCTCCTCTCCTCGTGCCAATTTGATACCTCCTTGGATGGTATGCTACTTCATGCAACTACCCTATGCATCATCAGGTACGAAGCCTCGACACATCACCAAGCACCCAAGGATGGTGGACAAGGGGCAGAACGTGAAGCAAACGCCGCTGGAGCTACTCAGACCGGAGTCTCCGGTCTGCGTACACTGGAGTCTCCGGCCTGCAAAAGTCTCTGGCTGAAGACACCGGAGTCTCCGGACCTACCTCCGGTCTGCCTCCAGGACCAAGCGCTGGGTCAATCTGTCTGCCCCTCTAGAGGTTGGACTGGAGTCTCCGGTCCAGACCGGAGTCTCTGGACCCCCACACTAGAGTCTCCGGACCGACCGTCGCCAGGCATGTAAAAGGCCTTTGGGCCTTCGGCCCATGTACCCCTTAGTCCGTCCAGAACTTGTCTTTTATTCCTAAAGTACCCCTGACTATGTGGGTGGCCTATATATAGTCCCCCACCTCCATTGTAAACCCTAGGCATGATATTGGAATTAGTGGAAACCCCTTTGTGGATCTATCTAATTCTTGCCTCATGCTCCTTGACTAAGGAGCACCAATATCCCCAAACCTCGTTGGAGTTTGCATCGTGCCTCCGCGTTGTACAAGGTCTAGGCATCGGTGTCCCTTTGCCTAGATGTCAAGATCTCACCGAGCCTCCCATCTCGTCGTGCCGGTTCGAGAGAGAGTCCTCCGCCCAACGCCGATCCTAGGGATTGCGTCGGACCGGTCACCGCCGGCGTGAGCTATTGGTGTTTATCGTGGTTTTGCGTGTCTGTGTTCATCGTGTTCTTCGTGCGTGTGTTCGTCGTGTTCATCCTTCCCCTCCTTTCCCCGCACTCCATCCTCGATTTGAAAGGGAATCGTGAAAGATCGGTCCACCCTAGAGGTTTGCCCTCAACATGAAGGCTCACATGAGATATCGGTTTGTCCCCGCGCACTACACGCGTGACCTCTTCAATAACCTTCAAGCGCTTCGTCAAGTGACAAAGACCATGGAAGAGTACTTTAAGGAAATGGAACTCAACTTGATTCACGCAAACATTGATGAGCGCATGGACCAAACAATGGCACGTTTCCTTATTGGCTTGAATCACCCAATCAAGCGCATTGTCGAGTTCCAAACATACAACACCATGGTTGAGCTTGTGCACATAGCAACAAAGGCTGAACGTCAAGTGCAAGAGGACATCAAGTACAACAAGCCCAAGACGTACTTCACCTACGAGCAAGCTTCAACCGCTACACCAACAACTGTCAATGGAAGCTCCTCAAGTACCTCCAAACCTTCCTTCAAGCCCACACTTCCTCAAGGAAAACTGCCCCCAAGTGGCAAGCAAGCAAAGAGTGATACACCTTTCAACGGTGAATGCTACAAGTGTGGAGGCAAAGGACACAAGTCAGCCAAATGTGGAAACAAGAAAGTCTTGTTCATCCATGACAATGGTGATGAAGAGTATTTGAGTGAAGATGAGTTTGATGCCCGTGTCAAGGAAGCAATGGCAAGGCAACGAGTGGAAGATGATCAAGAACTCCTCATGTGTGAGCATGACGCAAGTCCATCGCTTGTCGTCAGAAGGATCTTGACCACTCAAGCACAAGAGCATGAAGACCAACTGATGCAGCCCGTCCTACGGACGCTACTACATCCACAACGCCGAGTCCCCAAGATCGTTGACCCACGAGCCCTGAAGCTGCACCTATCCTGAAGCTGCCTGAGCCGGAGTGTCCGCCCGAATCCAGCTGGAGTGCCCGGCGCCACCGGAGTGTCCGGCGCGACTCAGCCGGAGTGTCCGGCCTGCCTGAGCCCGGACCTGGCGTGGACATTTAGAAGGTCAAATCGGACACTCCCCGGACACCGCCCGGAGTGTCCGGTCAGCCCGGACTGTCCGGCCCAAGTGATGGGCCTGCGAGCCAATAGCTGGGCCCTTGGCCCACGTACCCCTCTATTTCGCACCAAACCCTAGTTTTATGCCCAAACTACCCCTGAACTTGTGGCTGGCCTATAAATAGAGCCCCCACCCCCTCATGTATCCCTTAGGCATAGATGATAGACTAAAGACAACCCCCCTTTGTGGAATCTCTAGTTTTGCCTCATCCCCTTCTACCAAAGGGGATCGACTATCGTCACCACCTCATTGGAGTTTGCATCGCGCCTCCCTCGTTGTACAAGGCATTGGCATCGGTGTCCCTTTGCCAAGACGTCAAGACCCTCTCCAAGGTGTTCTTCCCTCTCCACTTGGGATTGACGGGAGCACGTTGACCGATCTTTCCTTGCGAGGATTCTATCGGACCGGTGGCCACCGGTGAGAGCAATCGGCCTTGTATCATGTGTGTTTTGCGTGTGTTCATCGTGTTCTTCACGAGGTGTGCGTCCGCTTCTGCTACCTTCTCCCTTTCCCCTCGCTTTCCCATCGATTTGACCACGAGATCCGTGAAGATTGCGCCACCCTAGAGGTTTGCCCACATCATCTGGTATCAGCAGCTTTTGGTTGCCACGGATTTCTCATCGATTTGGTCTTTTCCCCATAAATTCGAAAATTCCACCAAAAATAGCCCCAATTCGTGTTTTGGACCGATCTGTGATTTGAGTGCGTTTTGGTAGGTTTTGATCCGTGGATTACTTGCTAAACTTGTTGATCTACCTTTGCATGCGTTTCCATAGCCTAATTCCTTGATTTCCCCCATCAATTTGAGGTTTTGGTTCGAGTTTTTCCGCCAAAACTTGTCCCGTTCGTGTTATGGAAGTTCTGGTTCGACCGGACCGGATTGTCCGGCCAAAACGGACAAGAATATCCGCCCCACCGGAGTTTCCGGCCTAAACTGGCCGGAATATCCAGCCCGGCCGGACTGTCCGGCCTACGCGCACCGGACTGTCCGCCCCCCGGCTGACAGAAAATCCGCATCACGGTTTTGAGCATAACTTTCGCATACGAACTCGGATTTTGGTGTTCTTTAGCTCGTTTTGAAGAGGAGAAAGAGCTCTACATCATCATCTCCATGGTTCATGCTATCTACTCCATACAAATTCCGTGAGCAAGGCGGAATCCACCAATAAAGGGTGAAGATCAGCGACGAAAGGTATAAAATCCCGCGACTTCTCCCCACTTGCTTCCCTTTGTGAGCTACACTATCTTTGCGTTCAACAAACACCTATTGAGACTAGTTCCTCCTATGATTGCTTGGGCTATGCACATTTGATACCTTGTAGAATTCCGAGCAAAAGTTGTGAGCGCGCTATCTCATATAGTTATCTTGTATAGTTGTTGGCACAAGGAAGAGGCAAGTGAAAAAAAAAGAGAAAAAAAATATAAAAAGAAAAAGAAAGAAAGAAAGAAACAAGTACCTCATAGAATAGGAAGCGCAAGCTTGATGAACATCAAATAGGTGGTACTTATTGTGCATATCTTGTAGCCCACCAATTTATTGCACCCGAACTAGCGTCTCTCCTTGCACTTGTGCGACACGAGCTTATAGTCTTCGCTAGGTAATCATTGGTTCTTAGCTCACTTTCTCCGTCGCACAAGTCCCATTTATCCCACCGTGTGTGTTTCCTTGTACATAATTCCTATCTTGTGGATTGACTTGTTTTGCTTGAAGGAAATATGCCCTAGAGGCAATCATAGAGATGATTGTATTTCATGTGTATCCATGAGTTATTATAATGTTCCTTGAATATCCATATACCAGGCAACTTGTATTGATTGGAAATTATGTGAATTGTTTGTGAAACTCTTTACTTGTATGGTTATCTAATAATTGTCCCTAGTCGGAGTTCATGCGAGGACACACGTGAATATTAGACTAGCACATCGATTGGTTAATGACTATGTTTCGCAAGTCATTGACATGGAGATGTCAAACCAATGATGTGGACACATGTTATGAACATGGGGTTGGACTGACCCAACATGAGACTAGCAATAATACTTGCAGCTCTCTCTACACATCATGTACGTTTTGTCCTTAGACCTGAGATTGTCGCATGTACTTGAGATGTGGATCGACCTACTTTGGGGCTATCAAACACTACTCCGTAACTGGGTAGTTATAAAGGTAGCTTTCGGGTTTGTCCTGATACATGCTGCAAGGCATCGGTCAATCAAGATGGGATTTACCCCTCTCTACTTGAGAGAGATATCTCTGGGCCCCTCGAGTGATCGGATCCAGAAATGCATGGCCGTGCTACATATGGTTAAGAGTTAACCTAGTAAAGGGATTCTGAATCACAGTATCGAGAAAGAGAGGTCAGCTTAGAGCTAGACCAAATATCGTGAGGCAAAGGGAAAGACATGTACTCAACCTTGTGATGGTTCGTCCGAATGATCTTTATATGCGTTTAGGAGTTGGCACGTCTTGCTAGAGGCCGCTACCAACTATTGACGGAGTAAGTGTACTCGCGTCATGTCTATACGTGTATGAACCTATAGGGTCACACACTTTAGGGGCTGGAAGCCTAATGAGGATTGGATCCGAATTAGACCAGGCTTAGGCTGCTAATGGGCTGCTAATGTAGAAGCCCACCAGGGATGCCTATATAAGAGAGAGTGAGGCGAGCTGAAAAGGAGAGAGCATTCCACCCAGCCGCCACTCCTCTTCCGCCTGTGTTGCACGCGCAGACCTAGCAGTCTGGCGTGTGACGGCTTCCACTCCGGACGTGTGGATACCTCGGAGGTGCTGCATCTGTAGCACTTGGACGAGCCGTGCAAAGGGGAGCTGCTCGTGGGACGAGGACGAGGAGGAGACGGAGAACATCTACACTGCCGCAACGTGCTTCATCGAGTTCCGCACCTGCGCGTCTAGCGGTAATCCCGTGATCTATGACAATAGTATTCCTGGTTGACGCGGTAGAAAATTTTGATTTTACGCTAGTGTAGCCTACCCGTTACCCTTCATTGCTTTGTGATCATTGTGGTTCTTTACTTGCCATTACAATATCTTGATTTCGGATTGTTCTTGGACACGCCACTTTCCATACCTATCCACCATAAGCTTTGTGTGTGTGTGTTTTTTAGTGGTTAGTTGGTTTTGGGTGTTCTGCGTGAACTTCACTTTGCTTGGTTTTTGATTACTCTCAAGTGTTGCCACTTGCATGATACTATCTTCCAAGGTAAAGTAAGGTTCGGCGTTGCATCCCTAACCCCCTACCACTTCCATATACACCACTTGGTCTTGTGAATCATGTCTAGGAACTCCGGACCCAAGGATGATATCTATGAAGAATCCACGATGAGCCACCATGCCTACGCCTCCATAAGCATGGATGACATGATGGAGCACTACACCAACAATGGCTCCACATGCTTGGGTGATATGGAGTTCTACAACAACAATAACTCCCCAAGCATGGACGACTTCAAGAATGACAACGACAATCTCCTCAAGTCGCATCGACCAAGAGGGAGTCTCTACCTCGAGAGCACCAAGGTCCACCATCACATGGACAAGTTCGAAAGCTCCCTCAACAACTTCAAGAGTGACATGGACAACAACTTCACCAAAACCATGAGCATGATGGCCAAGACTAATGATGCTTTGCGCTTATTACAACGCCTCACCAAGAAGAGTGCCAATGACAAGGAGCATTGTCGCGAGCATCATGTGGATGACCAAGTGCGCCATCTACATCAACCTTTGGCAAGGCACACAAATGACCTCCGTCGACACCATCATAAAGCGCCTTCAACTACTCGTGCCACCACCAAAAGGGCACCAAGAGCAAGCTCTCCTCCACGCCATCAAGCTTCACGCCAAGAGTCTACAATTCAAGATGGAGGAAGCCAAGGCCACATATGTGATGAAGTCGATCCGAACACGGCTCTCGACAACAACATGAGCCTACTTCCACCACTACCACAAGATGGCGACGACAAGGTCGAGAATGGTGAGCATGGAACTTTCCCTTCACCAAAGGAGGCGCATGGAGTTGAGAGAACCGAGCCTACCCCTACATGCTTGAGTGATGATGTGGTACCAATCCCATGTGAGCATGAGAGCCACTTAGCCCACTTGAGTGAAAACAAGAGTGCGATGAGTGACTCCACCATACGTGAGATTGAGTGCTTCCACTTGGAGGGCATGAGTGATACACCGAGTGAGTTGAGAGTGGTAGTTGATAGGTCATGTGAGACCACTTTCATTGCTAACAACTTACCCTCTACCTCTAGTGTGTTTCCTCATGATGTGCTAGGTTCCATGGATCAAGAAGCACCAAGCTTGGAGATGATGATGCATCTGACCAAGAAGATGTACATTGTGGATGAAGATGATGCCATCCCCATACGTGATGAAGAAGTCGCCCACATGGAGGCCAATACTACCACAACACCCACTTCATATGAGAGGTATGAACAAGGTAAGAATACGGGTGTTGATGATGCCATGATCCCACTAGTGGACATGATGACTTGTGATGATTGGCATGCTATGGATGATGTTTGTGATATCACATATGCTTCATTGATATTTCCATGTGATACTTTGCCTTTGCATAATGTTGAGCATGTGAAATTATTTGATTGTGATGATGTTGCCATAGACATGCCATGCTTTAAACGTTACATTGATGATATCATTGCTTGCACTTTGTTGAACAATTGCTCTTTCCAATGCTTTGCGTGTAATGATGTTACCAATGGTACCCCTCGAACCATGCTTTGTCATGAATGTTTTACAATCTCTCCCGTTGCTTGCAATAAGTTGAATAATTGCTCTTTCACTTGTTTTGCTTGCAACAATAATTCTCATATGGTTTATATTGAGATGGCCCCCATAGCTTTCTCAAATTTTGGAGATTTTGATGATTGCCATGATAAGCATGTTCACCACTTGCATATTCACCATGCATCTACTTCATACTTGATTGACACTCATGGTGATGTGCACAAGAAGAGATATGTCATGATGGATGATGTATTTCTCTACCATGCACACACGTTCTTCCTTTTGTGTTTGATGTGTGTAGGTACCCGCATGACCATGTCAACCTCGGTTGAGCACGAGTTGACAAAAGAGCTCTAGAGAGCATCCCCCAGTGAGTTAAAGATCGAACCCAACTCTTTCTGATGTTTTATGTGCAACCATAATGCCATTATGAGCATGTATTGTCATGAGAGCTTCCAAGTCTCTCGTATTGTTGTTGCAACAAACATAAGGACCACTTGCTCTTTCATATGGTTTGTTTGCAAACATGTTGTTTTTGTTTCCGCTTGCGATACTCATACCCCCATGATTTTGGCCTTTGATGATATGTGTATGGCATCCAACATATTGAACAATTGTTCTTTCCAATGGTTGGTTTGCACACATAATGATGTTGTTTTGGATATCTTTCCTCATGTGTTTTTGCCGAATTCTCCTACTCTTGCATCAAAGATGTTGATGCATTTCTTAGTCAATTGCTTTGATGCCACACTAAGACGCTTTATGGAGTTTTTGAGTTCCCACATTTGGATGATGTTCAAACGACATCCATGCACTTTGACCTTGCATACGCATTTTGTTTGCGATACTTGAGTTGTGCTAATAGTGTTGTGAACAAGAATGGACATGCCACAAATGACATGCTCCTCTATCACATACAAACATATGTTGCTTGGTCTTTGTTGTGTGAAGGTACAATTGCATACGTGTCAACCTCTATGGACAAAGAGTTGACAAGACGAATCGAAGAGAGTTACCTAGGGCTATCCTTCAATGAGCTATCTCGATATCATAAGGTGACTTCCTTCTACTTGAGGACTCATGCTATAATCTTCATGAATTGGCTACTCTTTGAGTGTTGCTTCGCTTTTGTTGTGAGCTTTGTAGGCTTCATGGAAGGTGAAGGGACATTGAAGAGTTGCCACATCAAGCTTCTCAAGGACGACTATATGGTGAACCCCATGAGCAAGAAGGTCTCTCGACATCATCTTCTTAGGATGAGCATGAAGAGTCGAGGACGACTCTTTTTGAAGGGGGGGAGCTGATCCAGCCCGTCCTACGGACGCTACTACATCCACAACGCCGAGTCCCCAAGATCGTCGACCCACGAGCCCTGAAGCTGTACCTATCCAGAAGCTGCCTGAGCCGGAGTGTCCGCCCGAATCCACCCAGAGTGTCCGGCGCGACTCAGCCAGGAGTGTCCGGCCTGCCCGAGCCCAGACCTGGCGTGGACATTCAGAAGGTCAAATCGGACACTCCCCGGACACCACCCGGGGTGTCCGGTCAGTCTGGACTGTCCGGCCATGCCGAGCCGGACTGTCCAGCCCAAGTGATGGGCCTGCGAGCCAACAGTTGGGCCCTTGGCCCATGTACCCCTCTATTTCGCACCAAACCCTAGTTTTATGCCCAAACTACCCCTGAACTTGTGGCTGGCCTATAAATAGAGCCCCCACCCCCTCATGTATCCCTTAGGCATAGATGATAGACTAAAGACAACCCCCTTTGTGCAATCTCTAGTTTTGCCTCATCCCCTTCTACCAAAGGGGATCGACTATCGTCACCACCTCATTGGAGTTTGCATCGCGCCTCCCTCGTTGTACAAGGCCTTGGCATCGGTGTCCCTTTGCCAAGACGTCAAGACCCTCTCCAAGGTGTTCTTCCCTCTCCGCTTGGGATTGACGGGAGCACGTTGACCGATCTTTCCTTGCGAGGATTCTATCGGACCGGTGGCCACCGGTGAGAGCAGTCGGCCTTGTATCATGTGTGTTTTGCGTGTGTTCATCGTGTTCTTCGCGAGGTGTGCGTCCGCGTCCGCTACCTTCGCCCTTTCCCCTCGCTTTCCCATCGATTTGACCATGAGATCCGTGAAGATCGGGCCACCCTAGAGGTTTGCCCTCATCGCCAACGCTACAATATCTTCCAAACATGAGCCGGCATCAATGGAAAATCTATCAAGGTAATCATTGACGGAGGGAGTTGTAACAACCTTTCTAGCACTGAGTTGTGTGAGAAGCTCAACCTCACCCTCCATCCACACAAGCACCCCTACCACGTGCAATGGCTAAGTGACCAAGGGTCCGTCAAGATCAAGCATACCTTATCGGTCTCCTTCGCCATTGGTCCTTACAAAGATACGGTGGCGTGTGATGTGGTTCCTATGACAGTTTGCCACATACTTCTTGGTCGACCATGGCAATTTGACAAGGCTGCTCAACATGATGGTCGCACCAATATATACACCTTCAAATGGCTCAACAAAACATGTGTTTTGCAACCGATGACTCCTAGCCAAATAATTGCGGACAACGCAAAGGCTTTAGCGAGGGCGCAAAGCACAACACCTACTTGTGAGAAGAGCGGTGAGAGAGAGAATGATGTAGCCTGACCTTCGATCGTTACCACATCATGGTCTCCAACTTATGCCAAGTCGCCATGGACTCCAAAGGTGAATCCGTTCCTCTATGCGAACCCACTTCCTACCCTCTTGAATTGTATACTACTTCATACTCCGTCCAATATCAATGATAGGTTCACACCAACAAGTACGGATGCATGGGTGGAAGCCTGGAGCACCAAGCACGACAAGACGAAGGCTTGGAAGAGAAGATGGACAAGGAGCAGCAAGCTCCAGAACTGGAGTCTCCACCGTCATCGCCCCGGAGAGTCCGCTCCGATCCAGCCGGAGTGTCCGGCATAGCCAGAGTGTCCGGCCAGATCTAGCCGGAGTGTCCGGCCTACCCCAGCCCCGTCCTGGCGTGGACATTCTGTGTGCTACATCGGACTCTACCCGGACACTACTCGGAGTGTCCGGCCTGACCGGACTGTCCGGCCCACTCGACCCGGAATATCCAGCCTACGCGATGGGCCTGCGTGCCAACATCTGGGCCCTTGGCCCATGTACCCCTCTATTCCGCACCAAACCCTAGTTTTATGCCCAACTACCCCTGAAGTTGTGGCTGGTCTATAAATAGAGCCCCCACCCCTCATTGTATCCCTTAGGCATAGATGATAGACTAAAGAAAACCCCCTTTGTTGAATCTCTAGTTTTGCCGCATCCCCTTCTACCAAAGGGGATCGACTATCGTCACCACCTCGTTGGAGTTTGCATCGCGCCTCCCTCGTTGTACAAGGCCTTGGCATCGGTGTCCCTTTGCCAATACGTCAAGTCCCTCTCCAAGGTGTTCTTCCCTCTCCGCTTGGGATTGACGGGAGCACGTTGACCGATCTTTTCTTGCGAGGATTCTATCGGACCGGTGGCCACCGGTGAGAGCAATCGGGCTTGTATCGTGTGTGTTTTGCATGTGTTCATCGTGTTCTTCGCGAGGTGTGCGTCCGCTTCCGCTACCTTCTCCCTTTCCCCTCGCTTTCCCATCGATTTGACCACGAGATCCGTGAAGATCAGGCCACCCTGGAGGTTGGCCCTCATCATCTGGTATCAGCAGCTTTTGATTGCCACGGATTTCTCCTCAATTTGGTCTTTTCCCCCATAAATTCGAAAATCCCCAAAAAATAGCCCCAATTTCGTGTTTTGGACCGATCTGTGATTTGAGTGCGTTTTGGTAGCTTTTGATCCGTGGATTACTTGCTAAACTTGTTGATCTACCTTTCCCTGCGTTTCCATAGCCTAATTCCTTGATTTTCCCCATCAATTTGAGGTTTTGGTCCAAGTTTTCCGCCAAAACTCGTCCCGTTTGTGTTCTGAAAGTTCTGGTTCGACCGGACCGGACTGTCCGGCCAAAACGGACAGGAATATCCGCCCTGCCGGAGTGTCCGGCCGAAACTGACCGGAATACCCGGCCCGGACGGACTGTCCGGCCTACGCGCAACGGACTGTCCGCCCCCCTGCTGACAGAAAAATCTGCTTCACGGTTTTGAGCATAACTTTTGCATACGAACTCGGATTTTGGTCTTCTTTAGCTCGTTTTGAAGAGGAGAAAGAACTCTACATCATCATATCCGTGGTTCATGCTATCTACTCCATCCAAATTCCATGAGAAAGGCGGAATCCACCAATAAAGGGTGAAGATCGGCGACGAAAGGTATAAACATTCCACGACTTCTCCCCACTTGTATTCCTTTGTGAGCTACACTATATTTGCGTTCAACAAACACCTATTGATACTAGTTCCTCCTATGATTGCTTTGGCTATGCACATTTGATACCTTGTAGAATTCCGAGCAAAAGTTGTGAGCGCGGTATCTCATATAGTTATCTTGTATAGTTGTTGGCACAAGGAAGGGGCAAGTGAAAAAGAGAAGAAATGTGAAAAAAATAGAAAAATAAATAAAAAAGTGAAAGAAAAAACAAGTGCCTCATAGAATAGGAAGCGCAAGCTCGATGAATATGAAACAGGTGGTACTTATTGTGCATATCTTGTAGCCCACCAATTTATTGCAATCGAACTAGCGTCTCTCCTTGCACTTGTGCGACACGAGCTTATAGTCTTCGCTAGGTAATCATTTGGTTCTTAGCTCACTTTCTCCATCGCGCAAGTCCCATTTATCCCACCGTGTGTGTTTCCTTGTACATATTTCCTCTTGTGGATTGACTTGTTTTGCTTTGTGATCTTGTGGTTCTTTACTTGCCATTACAACATCTTGTGTTCGGATTGGTTCTTGACACGCCACCTTCCATACCTATCCACCATAAGCTTTGTGTGTGTGTGTTTTTTAGTGGTTAGTTGGTTTTGGGTGTTCTGCGTGAACTTCACTTTGCTTGGTTTTGATTGCTCTCAAGTGTTGCCACTTACACGATACTATCTTTCAAGTTAAAGTAAGGTTTGGCGTTGCATTCCTAACCCCTACCACTTCCATATACACCACTTGGTCGTGTGAATCATGTCTAGGGACTCCGGACCCAAGGATGATATCTATGAAGAATCCACGATGAGCCACCATGCCTACGCCTCCATAAGCATGGATGACATGATGGAGCACTACACCAACAATGGCTCCACATGCTTGGGTGATATGGAGTTCTACAACAACAATAACTCCCCAAGCATGGACGACTTCAAGAACGACAACGACAATCTCCTCAAGTCGCATCGACCAAGAGGGAGTCTCTACCTCGAGAGCACCAAGGTCCACCATCACATGGACAAGTTCGAAAGCTCCCTCAACAACTTCAAGAGTGACATGGACAACAACTTCACCAAAACCATGAGCATGATGGCCAAGACTAATGATGCTTTGCGCTTATTACAACGCCTCACCAAGAAGAGTGCCAATGACAAGGAGCATTGTCGCGAGCATCATGTGGATGACCAAGTGCGCCATCTACATCAACCTTTGGCAAGGCACACAAATGACCTCCGTCGACACCATCATAAAGCGCCTTCAACTACTCGTGCCACCACCAAAAGGGCACCAAGAGAAAGCTCTCCTCCACGCCATCAAGCTTCACGCCAAGAGTCTACAATTCAAGATGGAGGAAGCCAAGGCCACATATGTGATGAAGTCGATCCGAACACCGCTCTCGACAACAACATGAGCCTACTTCCACCACTACCACAAGATGGCGACGACAAGGTCGAGAATGGTGAGCATGGGACTTTCCCTTCACCAAAGGAGGCGCATGGAGTTGAGAGAACCGAGCCTACCCCTACATGCTTGAGTGATGATGTGGTACCAATCCCATGTGAGCATGAGAGCCACTTAGCCCACTTGAGTGAAAACAAGAGTGCGATGAGTGACTCCACCATACGTGAGATTGAGTGCTTCCACTTGGAGGGCATGAGTGATACACCGAGTGAGTTGAGAGTGGTAGTTGATAGGTCATGTGAGACCACTTTCATTGCTAACAACTTACCCTCTACCTCTAGTGTGTTTCCTCATGATGTGCTAGGTTCCATGGATCAAGAAGCACCAAGCTTGGAGATGATGATGCATCTGACCAAGAAGATGTACATTGTGGATGAAGATGATGCCATCCCCATACGTGATGAAGAAGTCGCCCACATGGAGGCCAATACTACCACAACACCCACTTCATATGAGAGGTATGAACAAGGTAAGAATACGGGTGTTGATGATGCCATGATCCCACTAGTGGACATGATGACTTGTGATGATTGGCATGCTATGGATGATGTTTGTGATATCACATATGCTTCATTGATATTTCCATGTGATACTTTGCCTTTGCATAATGTTGAGCATGTGAAATTATTTGATTGTGATGATGTTGCCATAGACATGCCATGCTTTAAACGTTACATTGATGATATCATTGCTTGCACTTTGTTGAACAATTGCTCTTTCCAATGCTTTGCGTGTAATGATGTTACCAATGGTACCCCTCGAACCATGCTTTGTCATGAATGTTTTACAATCTCTCCCGTTGCTTGCAATAAGTTGAATAATTGCTCTTTCACTTGTTTTGCTTGCAACAATAATTCTCATATGGTTTATATTGAGATGCCCCCCATAGCTTTCTCAAATTTTGGAGATTTTGATGATTGCCATGATAAGCATGTTCACCACTTGCATATTCACCATGCATCTACTTCATACTTGATTGACACTCATGGTGATGTGCACAAGAAGAGATATGTCATGATGGATGATGTATTTCTCTACCATGCACACACGTTCTTCCTTTTGTGCTTGATGTGTGTAGGTACTCGCAAGAGAATGTCAACCTCGGTTGAGCACGAGTTGACAAAAAGAGCTCTAGAGAGCATCCCCCAAGTGAGTTCAAGATCGAACCCAGCTCTGATACCTTTTGCATGCTTTGCATCTTTCATGTTGAAAAATTGTTCTTTCCTATGGTTTGCTTGCAAGCATGTTAATGGTAATCTTTCACCTTATGACAATCATGTTTCGTCGCTATTGGATATTGATGCTTTGTGTGTTGCCACAAAAATATTGAACAATTTCTCTTTCTGATGTTTTATGTGCAACCATAATGCCATTATGAGCATGTATTGTCATGAGAGCTTCCAAGTCTCTCGTATTGTTGTTGCAACAAACATAAGGACCACTTGCTCTTTCATATGGTTTGTTTGCAAACATGTTGTTTTTGTTTCCGCTTGCGATACTCATACCCCCATGATTTTGGCCTTTGATGATATGTGTATGGCATCCAACATATTGAACAATTGTTCTTTCCAATGGTTGGTTTGCACACATAATGATGTTGTTTTGGATATCTTTCCTCATGTGTTTTTGCCGAATTCTCCTACTCTTGCATCAAAGATGTTGATGCATTTCTTAGTCAATTGCTTTGATGCCACACTAAGACGCTTTATGGAGTTTTTGAGTTCCCACATTTGGATGATGTTCAAAGGACATCCATGCACTTTGACCTTGCATACGCATTTCGTTTGCGATACTTGAGTTGTGTTAATAGTGTTGTGAACAAGAATGGACATGCCACAAATGACATGCTCCTCTATTACACACAAACATATTTTTCTTGGTCTTTGTTGTGTGAAGGTACAATTGCTTACGCGTCAACCTCTATGGACCATAAGTTGACAAGACAAACCGTAGAGAGTTACCTATGGCTGCCCTTCAACGAGCCATCTCTACATCCTAAGGTGACTTCACTCTACTTGAGGACTCATAATATAATCTTCATGAATTGGCTATGCTTTGAGTGTTGCTTCGCTTTTGTGGTAAGCTTTGTAGGCTTCATTGAAGGTGAAGGACCATTGGGGTGTTGTCAATTCAATCTTCCCGAGGACAACTATATGGTGAACCCCAGGATCAAGAAGGTCTCTCGACATCTTCTACTTTGTATAAGCATGTAGAGTCGAGGATGACTCTTTTTGAAGGGAGGGGAGATGATGTAGCGGGACCTTCGGTCGTTACCACATCATGGTCTCCAACTTATGCCAAGTCGCCATGAACTCCAAAGGTGAATCCGTTCCTCTATGAGAACCCACTTCCTACCCTCTTGAATGGTATACTACTTCATACTCCGTCCCATATCAATGATAGGTTCACACCAACAAGTACGGAGGCATGGGAGGAAGCCTGGAGCACCAAGCACGACAAGACGAAGGCTTGGAAGAGAAGATGGACAAGGAGCAGCAAGCTCCAGAACTGGAGTCTCCGTCGTCATCGCCCCGGAGAGTCCGCTCCAATCCAGCCGGAGTGTCCGGCCAGATCCAGCCGGAGTGTCCGGCCTACCCCAGCCCCGTCCTAGCGTGGACATTCTGTGTGCTACATCGGACTCTACCCGGACACTACCCGGAGTGTCCGGCCTGACCGGACTGTTCGGCCCACTCGACCCGGAGTGTCCGGCCTACGCGATGGGCCTGCGTGCCAACATCTGGGCCCTTGGCCCATGTACCCCCCTACTCTCACCAAACCCTAGTTTTATGCCCAAACTACTCCTGAACTTGTGGCTGGCCTATAAATAGAGCCCCCACCCCTCATTGTATCCATTAGGCATAGATGATAGACTAAAGAAAACCCCCTTTGTGGAATCTCTAGTTTTGCCTCATCCCCTTCTACCAAAGGGGATCGACTATCGTCACCACCTCGTTGGAGTTTGCATCGCGCCTCCCTCGTTGTACAAGGCCTTGGCATCGGTGTCCCTTTGCCAAGACATCAAGACCCTCTCCAAGGTGTTCTTCCCTCTCCGCTTGGGATTGACTGGAGCACGTTGACCGATCTTTCCTTGCGAGGATTCTATCGGACCGGTGGCCACCGGTGAGAGCAATCGGCCTTGTATCGTGTGTGTTTTGCGTGTGTTCATCGTGTTCTTCGCGAGGTGTGCGTCCGCTTCCGCTACCTTCTCCCTTTCCCCTTGCTTTCCCATCGATTTGACCACGAGATCCGTGAAGATCGGGCCACCCTAGAGGTTTGCCCTCATCAGAGAACCACCTCATAGTGAGTGAGAGCCACAAGCCAAATTCGAGTGGAAAAACTAAGAGTGTTCTCCTTGCCACCAAAAGTGAGATGAGAGATGTTCGGAACAACCCATCCATCTTGCACTATGTCCTCCTTTGCAATGGGCTAGCGCAAGGAACTAACGAATTAACCAATGTTCCTCCATCTTTGATGAGTGTCTTGCAGGAATTCAAGGATGTGTTCCCCGAAGAGCTTCCACATGGACTACCTCTTCTTCGCGGCATCGAACATCGCATTGACCTCATCCCCGGTGCACCACTTCCCAACCGCGCCGCCTACCGCACGAACCCGGAGGAGACGAAGGAGATCGAACGTCAAATCAACCAACTCGTCTCCAAATGTTTGATCCAAGTTAGCACTAGTCCAAGTGCCGTACCCGTGATTCTTGTTCCAAAGACGGATGATACATTACGGTTATGCATGGACTGCCATCCAACAAATGCTAGCACCGTGCGTTATCGACATCCCATACCACATCCCGATGACATGCTTGATGAGTTGTGTGGAGCCACTATTTTTTCGAAAATTGATCTTCGTAGTGGTTACCATCAAATACGCATGGCGGAAGGTGATGAGTGGAAAACAACCATCAAGACCAAACTTGGTCTCTATGAATGGTTGGTTATGCCCTTTGGTTTATCGAATGCCCCATCCACCTTCATGCGCCTTATGAATCATATCTTGCGTTCTCTCATTGGAAAAAGTGTTGTTGTCTATTTTGATGATATTTTTGTTTATAGCAAATCACTTGAGGACCTTATAACACATGTCAAGGAAGTTTTGCAAATCGTTCGACATGAAAAGCTTTACGCTACTATTCCCAAGTGCACTTTTGCTAAAGACAAGTTGATTTTTCTTGGATTTGTCGTTTCTTCGAAGGGAATTGAAGTTGATGTTTCCAAGGTTAAGAACATATGAGATTGGCCCATCCCGACAACTGTTAGTGAACTCCGAAGTTTTCATGGGTTGGCCGGTTTCTATCGTCGCTTTGTAAAAGACTTTTCCACTATTGCTTGTCCTCTCAATGAGTTGACGAAAAAGAATGTCACCTTCGTGTGGGGCAAAGCACAACAAAAAGCTTTTGATGAACTTAAAAAGAGGCTCACCGAAGCACCTCTCCTTGCGTTACAGGATTTCACAAAAACTTTTGAGATAGAGTGTGATGCTAGTGGTATTGGCATTGGAGGAGTCCTTATGCAAAACGGACGTCCTATAGCCTACCATAGCGAGAAACTTGATGGTGCTCGCCTCAACTATCCGATTTATGACAAAGAGCTTTTTGCCTTAGTTCGTATCCTTCAAGTTTGGCAACACTACCTTTGGACCAAGGAATTTATCATACATTCCGACCACGAGTCGTTGAAATATCTCAAAGGCCAAGCCAACTTGAGCAAGAGACACGCTAAGCATGGTCATGATTCTATATTTGTTGTTGTGGATCGTTTTTCCAAAATGGCACACTTCATACCGTGCCATAAGACCAATGATGCTTCACATGTTGCAAATCTGTTTTTCAAGGAAATCGTCCATCTTCACGGTGTGCCAAGGACAATCGTCTCTGACCGCGATGTCAAATTCATGAGATACTTGTGGAAGACCCTCATGGCCAAGCTCAGCGTCAAGCTCCTCTTTTCATCCGCGTCGCATCATCAAACAGATCAACCAACTGAGGTTGTAAACCGGAGTCTCGGAACTCTCCTACGTGTGTTGATCAAGAGAAACTTGCAGGATTGTGAGGAATGCATTCCCCACGTTGAGTTCGCCTACAACCGAGCAAAGCACTCAACAACCAAGATGAGTCCATTCATGATCGTCTATGGGTTCGAGCCCCTCACCGCGCTCGACATCCTACCACTACCTCTCCATGAGCGCACGAACATGGACATCGAGAAGCATGCACAAGCCATGAAGAAACTTCATGAAGAAACAAGAGCTACTATCGAACAACAAGTCCTTCACCAAGCTTCAAGGTTAAACAAGGACAAGAAAGAGATGATCTTTGAAGAAGGTGACCTTGTGTGGATACACCTAAGCAAAGACCGCTTCCCCAAGGAACGCGACTCCAAGCTCAAGCCAAGAGGAGATGGTCCCTTCAAGGTCCTCAAAAGAATCAACAACAACGCCTACATCATCGACACACCAACCTCCAAGTACCTTGCAAGCAATACATTCAATGTCAAGGACCTTTCACCCTACCATGGATATGTTCAAGACGATAACCATGAAGTGTCGAGGACGACTCTTTCCTAAGGGAGGGGGAGCTGATGCAGCCCGTCCTACGGACGCTCCTACATCTACACCAACAAGTCCCCCAAGTGGACCCATGCCTCGTGCCCGAGCCAAACTCCTACAAGCTAAGGTGAACTCGCTCCTTTCCTCCTGCCAATTTGATACCTCCTTGGATGGCATGCTACTTCATGCAACTACCCTATGCATCATTAGGTACGAAGCTTCGACACATCACCTAAGCACCCAAGGATGGAGAACAAGGAGCAGAGCATGAAGCAGGAGCCGCTGGAGCTGCTCAGACCGGAGTCTCCGGTCTGCTCACATCGGAGTCTCCAGACCACTAGAGTCTCCGGCCTGAAGACATCGGAGTCTCCGGCCCTACCTCCGGTCTGCCCCTAGAACCAGGCCCTGGGACAATTTGATGGCCCCTCCGGAGGCCAGTCTGGAGACCGACCGGAGTCTCCGGCCCAGACCGAAGTCTCCGGTCCGATCGTCACCAGGCATGAAAAGGCCTTTGGGCCTGCGGCCCATGTAACCCTTAGTCCATCCAGAACTTGTCTTTTATTCCTAAAGTACACCTGTTTAAGTGGCTGGCCTATATATAGTCCCCCACCTCCATTGTAAACCCTAGGCATGATATTGGAATTAGTGGAAACCCCTTTGTGGATCTATCTAATTCTTGCCTCATGCTCCTTGACTAAGGAGCACCAATATCCCCAAATCCTCGTTGGAGTTTGCATCGTGCCTCCGTGTTGTACAAGGCCTAGGCATCGGTGTCCCTTTGCCTAGACGTCAAGATCTCACCGAGTCTCTCATCTCGCCATGTCGGTTCGAGAGAGAGTCCTCCGCCCGACGCCGATCCTAGGGATTGCGCCTGACGTTACCGCCGGCGTGAGCTATTGGTGTGTATCGTGGTTTTGTCTGTGTGTGTTCTTCGCGTTCTTCGTGCGTGTGTTCGTTGTGTTCATCCTCCCCTCCTCTCCCCGCACTCCATCCTTGATTTTGAAAGGGAATCGTGAAAGATCAGGCCACCCTAGAGGTTTGCCCTCAACATAAAGTGTAGAGATTAAGTTTGAACATTACCAGTTGGATCAAGACTGGCAAATCCAAACATTGCTAACCATTGGATCTTCTTTTCCATTCTTAGCATCTAGAAATATTCTACTGATAGTCTTTAGTACGATGAACGCTAGTATGCGCAAACCTCAAAACATAGTACTTCATTGCTCAGTTTCAGGGTCCTTGTGCTAAATGCATGGACTTGGATGCAATTTTCATTCTTTATGAGGTCCTTGATGCAACTTGTACTTCCACCGACTGTGTTAACTCTCGAGCACCTCGCTCCTACGAGACCTACCAAGGTTAAAAGAAAATGCAACCGCCCCAATTATCACACAAACTGGACCATGATTTCTAATACGTAATACCCAAGTTTTTAGTACTAGGATTCCTAGCTAACTTCACGCACTTTGGTGACTTGTCAATTTAACGAAATTAAGTCAAACTATAGCTTATAGACATATTAGCTAGGTAGACCAAAGTGTTTTACTTACGATTCCCATGTTTTATGAGTTTTCAAGGTTCCTAGCTGACCCCGTCCACTTGTTGAATGACTTTATGTCGATGTATCAAAATAAAAGGTCAAATTTGAACTACAAACAATAAATTGTAGGTTGGTTTGAAAGTTTTATGTAAAAAGCTTTTAGGGGTACCCATCGAGCGATCAATTCATATATCAGTTGAGACTGTTTGACTTCTAGCTACTAAGATTTTGCTTCTTGAAAATTTTGAACCCCTTTTGAAAACGATCACATGAAATAAGGAGAGAGGGGAAATGATTTTTCTATTCTCTATGGTCAACACACAAGCTTGAGGTGCACCTTAGGCTTAAAGATACTTTATAGTTTCCACTATGTATAAGGTGAACCTTAGCGGATGCCACATAGTAGGCCTTATTAAGGTGTGCCTTTTATCTATCTATCTACTACTATAATGGAGCTATTTTGAATTGGATCCATAGCACCAATCCTGACCATTGGGTTGTTAGATCCAATGGTTCAGAGCAGTTGGATTCGTGTTGAATAGTACCTAGAGGAAACTCCACCATGTTCTTGAAACATCATGTCACCAACCACAAAATTTCAAAGAACAGTAGGTTGTATTCTCAATATGTGTAGATAGTTATTATTAATAGACTTAATTTATGCATTTTGGGGGTGGTGACATGATGGTTCTAGAACATGGTGGAGTTTGCTCTAGGTCTGTACTCCCTCTGTCCCAAAATATAAGGCACCTAAGGATTGGTCAAAAGTCAAACCTTACTAACTTTGACCAAATATTTAGAAAAAAATATCTACATCTACAAATATTGAATGGACATATTAAGAAAATATACTTTATGGTGAATCTATTGATATTAATTTAGTATTATAATTTTTTATATTTTTGTGTATAATCATGGTCAAACTTAAAAAATGTTGACTTTTGACTAATCCTTAGACGCCTTATAATTTGGTGGAGGGAGTACTATTCAACACGAATCCAGTTGCTCTGAACCATTGGATCTAACAGCCCAACGGTCCTGATTAGTGTTATGGATCCAATTCAAAACTGGTCCACTATAGTAGTAGAGAGAATACAACCTACTATGCTATGAAATTTTGGGAGTGGTGACATGATGGTTCTAGAACATGCATGGTGGAGTTTTCTCTAGGTACTATTCAACACGAATCCAGCTTCTCTGAACCATTGGATCCAACAGCCCAACGGTCAGGATTGGTGCTATGGATCCAATTCAAAACTACTCCACTATAGTAGTAGAGATATCTTATCTTACCACTATATAGTGTATGAATAACTTTGAATATTGATCATTGGATCAAGACCCATGAATCCCAACATTTCTAGCCGTTGGATCTTATTTTCCATTCTAGCATCTAGAAGATTCTATTGATAGTCTTCAGCATAATGAATGTTATGCACAAACCTCAAAACACACTTATCCATCATACTAGAATCTTCTCCCTCGTAACTAATAATCGTTGAATTATACATTATCTTATCTTATCTTATCTTATCTTAGCACTATATAGTGTACATATAACTTTGAATGTTGACTGTTGGATCAAGATTCGTGAATCCTAGCATTTCTAGCCGTTGGATCTTCTTTTCCATTCTAGCATCTAGAAGATTCTATTGATAGTCTTCGGCATAATGAATGTTATGCTCAAACCTCAGAACACACTTCTCGTTCATACTAGAATCTTCTCCCTTGTTTCTCTAGACCATGTTATCAAAAATTTCATGTGTTAGGTAGCTAATAATCTTTGACTTCTACATGATGATACAAAGTACAAGAACCAAATATACACCCATACTTTATAGATGTTGATCAAATTTATAATTTTTTGTGCTTTACCAATTATAATTTTATATAGTGATGATATGTCATACGTCTACTATCTGAGTCTCATGTGCAAGGCACGTGCCAACTTACTAGTTTACACAATGCGGGAGTAGTATATTTCTTTGCTTAGAAATATGGTCACCTTTGTCCACGCGTTGTAAATGCTAAGAGAATAAAACGTTGGCAGGGGAAGAGGGCGGCAACGAAGAGAAGTTGAAGGTGGTTCCATGTCAGAGCAAAGTTATGATAGGTTTCTGACACGAGGTACTCCTACAGACTTATTGTGTACACTCTACTAGTAGTAAATTTCAGGACCTATGCATGCAAAATAAATCGTGTGTTTTCTCTCTCCTTCCCTATGCTCCATCTCTCCTCCCCTTTCCCCTCGCACACTGGTCCGGCTGATCTCTCTCCCCTCGTCCACAGCGTGGCGCTGCGCATGTGTGCCTTGGTACGACGGCTCTATATCTCTGACGAGCTCGACAGCCACGCGTTGGTTTGGAATAGGGACGAGGAGTACATAGGAAGGAAACCACTTTGGTCCTTGGCAGCACAAAAATTCAAACTTTTCCGGTTTTCGAAATTTTCACTTGCTTCCCAAACATAGGGAGGGAAGGTTATTCAAAAGATCGGCCAAACATCAGGAGGGAAGGTAATTTTGAACCCGTTTTGAACATTGGCCATTGGATCAAGACTGGCAAATCCAAACTTTGAACATTCACCATTGGATCAAGACTGGCAAATCCAAACTTTGCTAACCGTTGGATCTTCTTTTCCATTCTTAGGATCTAGAAAGATTCTATCGATAGTCTTTAGCACAATGGACGCTAGTATGTGTAAACCTCAAAACATATACTTCATTGCTGAGTTTCAGGGTCCTTGTGCTAAATGCATGCATGGACTTGGATGCAGTTTTCATTTTTATGAGGTCTTTGATGTAACTTGTACTTCCACTGACCGTCTTAACTCTCAAGCACCTTGCTCCTACGATTACCAACTATTAGATCAGCCATTTGTGGTACTTCTTATCTTATCTTTATCTTGTCTTATCTCTTACAATACCATACCACCATTGTATAGTGTACGAATTAACTTCGAACATTGACCGCTGGATCAAGACTGGCAAATCCAAACATTGCTAACCGTTAGATCTTCTATTTTCCCTTAGCATCGAGAAAGATTCTATTGATAGTCTTTAGCACAATGAATGCTAGTATGCGCAAACCTCAAAACACACACACTTCATTATTCAGTTTTAGGGTCATTGTGTTAAATGGATGGACTTGGATGCAATTTTAATTTTTTATGTGGTCCTTGATGTAAGTTGTACTTCCATCAATCGTGTTAACTCTCAAGAACCTCTCTCCAACGAGACCTACCATAGTTAAAAGAAATACAACCACCCCAACTATCACACAAACTAGACCCAAGTTTTTAGTACTAGGATTTTTCAAGCTTCCTAGCAAACTTTGCACACTTCAGTGAGTTCTTGTCGATTTAACGAAATTAGGTCAAACTTGAGCTACAAGTAAGCGCGATAGATTGCTCTTGAATTAAATGTATTTTCGTTGGTAGATGGGTGCATCTTCTTCTAGTAAACAATGTCGTCGATGTGAGTTTCTAACTATGAGGAAAGAAAATCCTCAGTTTTCCGAGTGATGACGATGTGGTTATTTTCTATTAAGAAAGTCTGAAGAATATGTATGTCAATACCATAAGCCAAGCTTTTAGACATATTAAGTGGACCAACGTGTTTTACTTACGATTCCCATGGTTTATGAGTTCTCAAACTCCCTATATAGCTAATTGACTTTGCCCCACTTGAATGACTTCATGCCTATATTTATTGAAATTTGGTCAAACTTGAACTACAACAACTAGATTGTAGGTTGATTCTAAAGAATTATAAAAAACTTTTGGAGGTGTACCCATTGGGGGCTCAGTTAATATATCAGAAACCAACCGAGAGTTTTGACAATAGTTTTTTAACTCCTTTCTAATTAAGATTTTGCATCTTGACAATTTAATAAAAAATTAGCTCAAACATGCGCTACAAGTAAGCGCGATAGATTTTTCTTTAATTGAATGTCTCTTTAGAGGTAGGTGGATGCATCTTATTGTAGTAATCAGTACCATCGGTGTGAGTTTCCCACTATTAGGAAAGAACGTTCTCAATTTTCTGAGTGATGATGAGATTATTATTCGTTTTTGTAAACAAAGTCCGAAGGATATGGATCTGAACGCCACAATCCAAGATTTCATACATATATAGTGGACCGTCATGTTGTACTTATGATTCCCTGTGTTTTATGAGTTTTCAAACTTATTCCTATAGCTAACATTACCCACTTGAAAGTGATTTTATGTCGATGTATTGAAATTAGGTCAATTTTGAACTACAAGTAAATTGTAGATTGCATTGAAAGTTTTACATTTATTGGAGGTAACCATTGGGGGCTGATTTAATATATCACAAACCACCACCGATAGTTTTTACAACATGTTCAACTTCTTGCTAAGATTTTGCATCTTCACAATTTAGCGAATTTAGGTCAAACTTGAGCTACAAGTAAATGCAATAGATTGATCTTGAATTAATTGTATTTTCGGAGGTAGACGGGTGCATCTTCTTGTAGTAAAAAATGTTGTCGATGTGAGTTTCCAAATATCAGGAAATGTCATTCTTAATTTTCCGAATGATGACGAGATTGTTCCTTTATGTAAATATAGTCTGAAGAGTATGGATCTGAATGTCACAAGCCATGTTTTTAGACATCTTATCTTACCACTGTATAGTGTACGAATAACTTTGAATATTGACTGTTGGATCGAGACTCGCGAATCCGAACATTTCCAGCCATTGGATCTTCTTTTCCATTCTAGCATCTAGAAGATTATATTGATAGTCTTGAACACAATGAATGTACTATGCATAAACCTCTCAAAACACCCCTCTCTATCATACTAGAATCTTCCCTCTCATTTCTCTAGACCATGTTACGAAAAATTTCAAGTGTTAGGTAGCTAATAATCTTTGACTTCTACACATGATGATACAAAGTAGAAGAACCAAATATACACCCATACTTTATAGATGTTGATCAATATTTTTTCCAATTTACCTATTATAATTTTATATAGTGATGATATGTTAGACCTCTATTATTTGAGCCTCACGTGGAGGGCATGTGCAACTTACTAGTATCTTATCTTACCACTATATAGTGTACGAATAACTTTGAATGTTGACCATTGGATCAAGACTCGCGAATGCCAGCATTTCTAGTCGTTCGATCTTCTTTTCCATACTAGCATCTAGAAGATTCTATTGATAGTCTTCGGCATAATGAATGATATGCACAAACCTCAAAACACATTTCTCCGTCATACTAGAAGCTTCTCTCTTGTTTATCTAGACCATGATATTAAAAAATTCATGTGTTAGGTAGCTAATAATGTTCGACTTCTACATGATGATACAAAGTTCAAGGACCAAATATACACCCATAC
The DNA here is from genome assembly GCA_910589775.1 of Avena eriantha. Taxonomy (NCBI): domain Eukaryota; kingdom Viridiplantae; phylum Streptophyta; class Magnoliopsida; order Poales; family Poaceae; genus Avena; species Avena eriantha. The sequence goes on along the minus strand of OU342741.1, from coordinate 271,176,364 downwards.
TTTATAGATGTTGATCAAATTATAATTTTTTGTTCTTTACCAATTATAATTGTATATTGTGATGATATGTCCTACGTCTACTATCTGAGTCTCACGTGCAACTTACTAGTAGCTAATAATAGTTGACTTCTACATGATCTTATTGATCGCTGGGTCAAGACTCACGAATCCCAATATTTCCAATTGTCGGATCTTCTTCTCCATTCAAGCATCTTGAAGATTCTATTGACAGTCTTCATACAAACCACTATATAGTGTACGAATAACTTTGGATGTTGACCGTTAGATCAAGACTCGTGAATCCCAGCATTTCTAGCCGTCAGATCTTCTTTTCCATTCTAACATCTAGAAGATTCTATTGATAGTCTTCGGCATAATGAATGCTATGCACAAACCTCAAAACACACTTCTCCATCATACTAGAATCTTCTCCCTTGTTTCTCGAGACCATGTTATCAAAAATTTCATGTGTTAGGTACCTAATAATCTTTGACTTCTACATGATAATACAAAGTACAAGGATGAAATATACACCCATACTTTATAGATATTGATCAAATTTATATTTTTCTGTGCCTTACCAATTATAATTTTATATAGTGATGGTATGTCATACGTCTACTATCTGAGTCTCATGTGCAACTTACTAGTAGCTAATCATCGGTTACTTCTACATGATCTTACCACTATATAGTGTACAAATAACTTTGAATACCGTTGGATCAACACTCGTGAATCCTAACATTTCCTGTCGTTGGATCTTCTTTTCCATTCTAGCATCTTGAAGATTCTATTGATAGTCTTTATTACAAACCACTATATAGTGTACGGATACCTTTGAATGTTGACCGTTGGATCAAGATTCGCGAATCCAAGCATTTCGAGCTGTTGGATCTTCTTTTCCGTTCTAGCATCTAGAAGATTCTATTGATAGTCTTAGGCATAATGAATGCTATGCACAAACCTCAAAACACACTTCTCCATCATACTAGAATCTTCTCCCTTGTTTCTCTAGACCATGTTATCAAAAATTTCATGTGTTAGGTAGCTAATAATCTTTGACTTCTACATGATGATACAAATAACAAGGACCAAATATACACCCATACTTTATAGATGTTGATCAAATTTATATTTTTTTGTGCTTTACCAATTATAATTGTATATAGTGATGATATGTCATACGTCTACTATAGCACAAATAGTAGACGTATGACATATCATCACTATATATAATTATAATTGGTAAAGCATAATAAATTATAAATTTGATCAACATCTATAAAGTATGGGTGTATATTTGGTCCTTGTACTTTGGATGTCATGTAGAAGTCAAATATTATTAGCTACCTAGCACATGACATTTTTGATAACATGGTCTAGAAAAACATGGGAGAAGATTATTGTAAGATAGAGAAGTGTGTTTTGAGGTTTGTGCATAGCATTCATTATGCCGAAGTGTAATACCCCAATTTTATACGAACAATTTGTGACTTAATTTTATAAAAAAATAAGTGGAAATAGGAAGTTAGAGAAAAGGAAAACAAACTAAAGGAATAAACAGTGTGTACGGGTGCTTGAATATGTTACATTGCTGTTTAAAAATGATAGCAAGGATCGGCTCCTTGTAGTGTTGGTCGTACGTGTACATATCTTATTAGGCTTTTATCCCTACATCGTGAAGGTTCGTGACTGGATTGGGCTGGGCTGGGCTTCCGGTACTAGAGCCGGACACATCCCTGTGTAGCATAGTCAAGTTGGCCGCTGCTAATCTATGCCCTAAAGATTACCCAACACTACTGCCACTTGCCACCGCCGCTTCTGCGATCTCTCCGTCTACTGCTTCGCTGTTGTGGAACTGCGTAGACGTTGTTCGGCGTCTCAGGCAAGATGTAGTCAGCAGCCGTTCCACCGCCGCGCTGTGGACTCTGATCTCCGCCGCCCGTCGCCGCCGTTGGGTCGTTGCGGGGGCTGCGAGGCCGTAAGGTTGCAAGGATGCGATCTTGCGCTGCAAAGCCGTCTCTGTCAAGTATTCTATCGCTGCCGTTACTAGCAGCTGCCCAACCCCCAAATTGGTTAGTCCCCGTTTGTTTTACAACATTGCAATTTCTAGTTTGTGCTCGTACCTTGAGGTGCAAAGGGACATGTTGCTCCAATAATTATTAATCTTCTATCGGTCTGGTTTAGTCTGAAGTGATGAAGAGCTTCAGGGATTTATTATATTTGAAAATGATTTATAGATGCAGCTCATGGCTTGTGGCTGAACCGTATATCTTGCTAATCTAATTAGGGTAGTATAGTACAGCAGACCATCGGTTTGCTGAACAAATCATTTTGGTTCTCCACGTCAGGGATTATGATCATACATATATTGTTAGTGTCCCATAATTGTATTGTTGCTATCTAGTATACATGGGCTGTCTAGATCAGCTGGTACAGGGACAGAACAGTACCCCAAGTTTGCATTATTAGACTTGATTTTTAGCCTGTACCGTTAGACCAAATGGTACTATTTTTGCTTGATACATAAAATGGGTACTGAATTAATTAAGATTAATCTACCACATAGTGAGTATTTTCAGATTTAAGTCACCACACCTGAGAGCATAACATTTGGGTCTGTTGAACAAAGGACAAGGATGATATTGATCTGGTCTTAATCGGCAGCTAGTTCTTCGTGGTTCAGTTTTACCATCTGTAACATTTAGAAGTTGTTCAATGAATAAATGTATGATAGAGTCTTGCGTGTAGGAGATATATTTTGCGTGGGTGTTGTTGAAGCGATGTTGTTTTTGGAATGTGATTTATGTTTCAATAACAGGGGTTGTGTTGGTACTTCTGATTCGGAATCCTACAATTCAAAGGTTGTTCTCTACGATTGAGGCAAGTGCATGACGAGATAATACTTTGCCTGATTCCCTTCACTTGACTTTTATTTTATAGCACTTGTTCATTACTCAGTTGTTATTTGTTTGTTTATGTATGGGAATATTAAGTGGATACGACAAAGGATATAGTTACGCTTGCATCTTGCATAGCATACTAAAGACAGTGCATACTGTTGTAACCTACTGAGGTAGGCACCTTGAGACTGTCGATGTTGGGATGAGTCCCGCATTGTCGGCAACCTCCACAAGTTGGAGTGAGTGGATGCCGATGGGTGTTCACTCAAGCTATACCGGTATACACAAAGAAAAGTGAAAGAAAAGAGCATGTAGGCATAATGATCATCATTGCGCTATGACAAGTGTTACATGATAATTGTTGGTGATGTGTTTTATGCAATGATTATTATTTCTTGATGTGCTTGTTGAGTACTTTGTATTCACCCTTGTGGCTTCAATATTTTTAGGTACCGTTGAGGACGACATTCTTGGGACTGGGAGTAGCATATATTTCAACACACTATCACTCATTATAACCTTTTTGTACATAGAGCAGTTTTAAACTTGTTGAGATTTGTCTTGACTTTCTTTTACTTATTTTGAGGATTGGCCCATATTTGTATATATCGAGTTACTCATTTTACAATATGGATATGATAGATACCTTATCTTGTTGGACCTAGTAGCTGTGTGTATAGATAAACTTTGAGGTTTATGCTTATTTTGTTGTCGCTGATGTCCCTATAAACAAAGGAGACTCTGCTAAAATTTATAGTTTTTCCCCGGTCTTGGTAGGTATTAAAGACAGGTGTAGCACTGCCAGACAAGGTTGATATCTGGGGTGTTATAGTTGGTATCAGAGCCTAGGCTTTAGGTCTCTAGAGTAGGGTAATAGTAAATAGGATTGCGAAGATTTTTTTTACAACTAAAACTTGTCTTTTATTTTATCTAAACAACTGAAACTCGATCTAAAATTTAAACAACTTAATATTTAACACACTGGTGCACAGTAGGATGGGTTTGGGTCATGCATTGCATTTATGTTTATGCTATATTTTATTAGTTGACTTACTTTATCTATATTTTGTGTATGTTGGAAATTCTATTACTACAGAGGTTGGCAAGCCTTTGTTTAAATACCATTGTCCCTCTTTTGGTAGTTAACTAGAGAGAGACGGAGAGAATTTACATGGTTGAAGAAGTCACCACTACAAGAAAAATATACGATCTTTTATGCTACTTCAATAAACCTATGACAAAGGTATTTGATTGATAGATTTAGATATTTTTGTTTGCCTATTGTACTCATAGGAAGATAGTTGAAGTGACTGGTTTTAGCATCGAAATTAAGTTACCATGGAAGATTAAATTAGGTTTGCCTAGTGTTGCTTGAAGTTTTGATATATGGGATAGGTTATCCTAAATGAATTTGAGAGAACAGTTCACTAATCTCGAGGACGCTAAGAGGCTCTTCCTCTATCCATATCCCATAAACCATAATTTCGACTTGTCTCTCTTATTCCCATTCACCTGTTATTTCTAGTGCATCACCTGCACTTGTCTTGGTCTCAGGATCATCATCTAGTACTAGAATATAGATATTGGTTTATCTAAGGATGATGAAGTATTTTCAATCATGTACTTCATGAAGTCCTTCTTGCTAGCTATTAGTCTTCTAGGATTAATGACTTCTATTTGTAATATTCTCTATCTGATGTATTCTTCTTTGACATTCGTTGGTACCCGTTCTCCCACCGTGGGGTACAAAGAATGGTGAACGTGTTATTCTCCTTGGAGGCAACCTACTTGTTCCTTTTCAGAAAACCTTTTTGTTTCTAAAAGCATTTTTTGTTGCTAGTCTACATGAGAAGACGGTGATTACTCTATCCTTTGTAAGTGTTAGATTCCCAGATCTAGTTGGTAACCATTCATGAAGTGACACTTTGTTCCCATGAAAGTGTGTCTTGTACATGCAATTCTGAGTGTTCTTGGAAGATCAATAGGTTAGATTTTTGTAGTGGCTTTGCAAGAATGATAAATGGGAGTCGACCTCGAACCTTGGTTCGTGCCCTTGAAATCTGTTGCAATGCAAGTGAGGATGCTCGGGAGTTACTGGGAAATTGCGTGATTCACCTATTCATCTATAGAGATAATAGTTTGCATGCAGGATGGATTGGCCCCCATGCTAATTACTCTTATTGTTAGCTCTTGTACATTGGAGTGGTGAATCGATGTGTGTGTATTTTCCTTAATTAGTTGAGAGACAAGATGTGTAGCCTCAACCATAAATTTTTATGACATTCCACTTGTAGTAGAGGCGACCGTAACCAAGTAGAGGAGATATGGTGAGGCTAATCCTTCATCATTTTATGGTCCATATCAGAAATATGCCTTGCTAGACCACCATGAGAGAGGTCTATAGGTTACATGGTGTTTGCTAGTTGTGTTCCAAAGTCAAAGAATGTTGAGCATTCAATGGTAATGTAACATCTACATTGATTTCATGCTTTACCAAGGACAAGAACAACTTTCTATGACTTAGATTCATTTCTTGTTTCCGTGTTCTTCAAGATAGGGATACAGATTTTCACATTGATCTCATTCCTGACACACGCCCTATTTCTACATCTCCTTATAAATTATGATGACCATTTTAAGAAGAATTTAGTAAGTAGTTGGACAATGTTATTCCAATGTTTAGTTGACATTTATATCCTAGTGGAATGGTAATTGGAGAAAAGGGTGCAAACTATCTTGCTAATAGCACGGTGGCTATCAAAAATAATATCCAAAACCCTTCATCAAGTTGTTTGATTAGCTGATTGGAGCTAAGGTGTTCTAGAATATCTATCTCTAGGATGGATATAATTGAGTATGGGTTCTTGAAAAAATATATTCAAGGTATTGTATTGTACACTAGAATGTGGACTATGAATATAGAGTTGTCTTCTGGTCAAACTAATGACCTTATGTCTTTAGGAGGACAATGAAAATATGTTACATTTTTTTGAAAACTTTGTAGTAGTGTGCATTAATCGTACCCTTATATATTTGAAGACAGGAGAAGGGCGTGAAGTGTCATTTAAGGATTATGCTTAAGACACCGGGAAATGATAAATTTTACATGAAGCTAACAAATAAGATTTTTGGGTTTAAAAGTGTCTTTTCTAGGTCATGTGTGTGGTCGTGGTTGTGTGTTCATGCAATATTGAAATGGTATTTCTTATTTTTCTAGGAAACTAAAAAAAATCATGAGTAGAACTATTGTACTCATGATCTAGAAATCGCATGTGCGGCCATTGCACTCAAGATTTGGAGGCACTAACTTTATGGAGTATCCCTTGATATTTCCGGTCATCATAAGATTCTCAAATACCTTTTTACATACGAGAAGGTTAACTTGAGACAAAGAAGGTGGATACAATTGATAAAGTACTATGACTAGATATTAGAAACTCTTGGTTGCAAGTCTATTCATCCCACTTTAGATTGTCTTGATGTTGATTTTAAACTGACGGAATCTCAATTTTGTGTGGGTGTAACACATAAGGAGACATAATACAACCTTCAATAAGCTATTCCATATAGGAAGAGAGGCACAAGGATATGATTGACTCTTATAGGAATTATGTGTGCGTATTCTCGAAGGTAGAACTGTAAAGTTCACTGTAGCGGGATATGGGTTGTTTAGTTTCATGTATGTGTGCCACAGAACTCTCTCGAGAGAGTGAGGATATTCCAAAGGATGCACCTTGTATCCCTTACACTTTTCATTCTAGAAAGACAAATACCTAAAAAGGACTTATTGGTTAAAAAATAATGGAAAATGATGCGGCCAAGTACTTGTCCTCTTCTAGGGTTTATTAGCGAGTAAAGACTAAGCATAAGAGGCCAGTAGGAGTGTTGCAATTTTTGGAGGTTCCAAAAATGGCCATAGGATTATACTACCACATATTTTGTTCATGGCCTTCCTTGTATGCCAAGCTAGAAAAAACGTGATTTGGGTTATCGTGGATTGACTTAGAAAAAGCGTTCAATTTAGTTCTGTTTGTACCATGGACTATGCAAGTGACATGGCACTGTTACATGTGTGTGAGCTAGTAAGATTTCTTGGAGTACCAAAAGCATTTACCTCTGATAGGGAAGTTTGTATCGAAGTTGGGGAGAGCCTATCGAGTACCTTTGGTATGAAGTTGAGCCTAGAAATAGTTGGTGCGTGCAATCCATACTCTGGAAAAAAATATGTTTAGGTGTGGTGTCACCCACTAAAGGAAATATTTGGATAGATAGCCTACCTTCTTTATAAAGTTTAACATCAAAGGAAATATTATCCGCGGTACATTGGAACTTCCATGATAGTTGGATAGATAGCCTACCTTCTTGAGTCGCCCAAGTGGATGAAAGGTGTGCATAATAATGTGTTCAGTGTCTCAATGTTTGAGAATCATTTTTGTGATCCGTAATGATAGATGAATGTTATGGGGTAACCCCGTGGGTGGCCCAATCTTCACGGATCTCGTGGTCAAATCGATGGGAAAGCGAGGAGAAAGGGAGAAGGTAGCGGAAGCGGACGCACACCTCGCGAAGAACACGATGAACACACGCAAAACACACACGATACAAGGCCGATTGCTCTCACCGGCGCCCACCGATCCGATAGAATCCTCGCAAGGAAAGATCGGTCAACGTGCTCCCTCGATCCCACGCGGAGAGGGAAGAACACCTTGGAGAGGGTCTTGACGTCTTGGCAAAGGGACACCGATGCCAAGGCCTTGTACAACGAGGGAGGCGCGATGCAAACTCCAATGAGGTGGTGACGATAGTCGATCCCCTTCGGTAGAAGGGGATGAGGCAAAACTAGAGATTCCACAAAGGGGTTTTCTTTAGTCTATCATCTATGCCTAGGGTTAAATGAGGGGGTGAGGGCACTATATATAGGCCAGCCACTAGTTCAAGGGTACTTTAGGAATAAAAGGGGAAAGTCTAGGCAGACTAAGGGGTACATGGTGATGTAGCCCGACCTTCGGTCGTTACCACATCATGGTCTCCAACTTATGCCAAGTCGTCATGGACTCCAAAGGTGAATCCGTTCCTCTATGCGAGCCCACTTCCTACCCTTTTGAATGGTATACTACTTCATACTCCGTCCCATATCCATGATAGATTCACACCAACAAGTACGGAGGCATGGGAGGAAGCCTGGAGCACCAAGCCCGACAAGACGGAGGATTGGAAGAGAAGACGGAAGAAGCAGCAGCTAGAGCACCAGAGTGATGAGGATACCTACAGGGATTATGATGATTCTGACTGCCTGAACTGGAAGGAAATACTGAGTCAAATCAATAATGATTATCAGGTGAATTCATTCTTAATTGAACCTGATGTTTTACTTAATGTGAACTTTATACTACCTAAGTCTATGCATCTTTGTATGATCAGGTTTATTGATAACACAAGTGTTGCGCGAGGAGGAGGAGAGTTGCAGCAAGAAGGACAAGCGCTGATTTCCAATATCAACAAGTGCGCGAGGGAGGAGCGGGAGGCAGGCGCACTAGGATGCAATGAGGAAATCACGTATGAGCAAGAGAGAGAGATGGCGCACCAAGAATTACATGTTTGAGGTGTTCCACGACGTTTGGACTGCGTGCCAATAAGGCCGAACCCATATATGGGTCGGTATGTATCAGTTTGAGTCGAACCGAGTCAGTTTGGGCCAAGTTATGGCTGTTTTTAGGCCCGTTTAGAGGGGAGGACGCCCCAGCCCTCTTATAGACCTCCGTAGCCGTCACAAGTTAGGTTTTTCGACCACGTTAAAATATTTTGGAGTTGTTTCTTTCATAGAACCTCTGGAATTATCCTGTGTTCGAATCTGCCAACTATAATTGAGTGTGATCTGTTGTTCCATTGGGAATTAGTAGATTGCATACTACCGTTCGTGGTCACGGCTGTGTGCGCAAGAGTGTGGTGTTGTGAATATCCTACAAGGTTCGAGAGCTGTTGCATTGGCATCAGGGATCGAGCGGGAGAGATCATAGCTACGCACTAGTTATCTATCATCCACCATCACCATCGCCAAGAGCTTGCTGAGAAGATCGGGCCACCCCATATCATCTTGGTATCAGATTTCCTCGTTGCCTCGGTAAGCAATCCACAATCCATCCATAGATTAGAGAGTGTTTTTCATCCTATACAGAAAAAGCCCCACAAAAAGAGTTGCCATAGCCTAGATTACATCGTATTCGAGTAATAGTTGCTGATTGCGTTCCTCTATTAGATTAGATCTAGATCTGTTCTTCGTAGATTTGTTTTCTAGTGTTCTAGTTGTTTTCCACCATCTTTTTCCGCTACCATCAAGTCAGATCCGATCCAAGTAAAGAGTCCTAGTTGTGTACTACTTGGCGAGAAAAAAAAATCGGCTCGCTGCCTCACGCCTGACCGCAGACAAGTCTGTGCTCTAGCCTGACCCAAAAAAAATTCCGAAAAAAAAAATCGAACCGTCGCCTTACCACAGACCAGTCTGTGCTAGTACGAGAGGAAAAAAAACTGCCGGCATCCTGCCGCGGCAGGATTTTAGGCCGTTTTTCTGTCGTGGCAGAGACCAATTCTCAGGTCAAATTTTTTTCTTTTTTTTGTTTATTTTTTACTGAGTCCACATAGCGTACCTATCCTTGTGAGCCTTAGTAAGCCTTTCTTTGTGTCTATAACTATCCTACGAGACTAGCGTGCTTAGTGCTCTACGGGCTGCTCAGTTAGCAATCTTGTGCCCGTTTCGTTGAGACATTGCTAGCGTCTCTCCTTGTGCATTGCAACACGAGCATTCCTCCGACATACCTTACTTTTTGAGCTCATTTTCATAGTTGCACTTGCCCCATTTATCTCCACCGTGTGTGTTTCCGTGGGTCTTTGTCATACGATCAGCACTAGGACTTGTTTGCGGTGTAGATAGGATACCATACCTATAGCTCCACCATAAATACCCTGTGTGCCCTGTGATCGTTCTCTATACCTTTGATATTCACTTCATCACTTCAGTGCATCAGTCTTTGATTACGTTTGGTAGAGCATCTCTATTCACTTTGGAACGGTAAGATCTTCTTTCTTATCAGTTGTGAGTGAGTTGTGAGAGTTTCCACCATACTGATTTTGATTTGTGCACTAATGTACTAATCATGTCTTCTAGTAGTGTTGATGTGATGCAGAAAATGGAGGCAGGTGATGTTACAAATAATGTGGAGACGTACAGTTACAAATTCATCGACAATTGGCGTTGTAGTGGAACTTTTTGGAAGGAAGAACGCGGTATTTTTGATGGTGATGGTCTTTTCCACCATAGAATGAATTCACCTGATAATCATTATTGATTTGACTCAGTATTTCCTTCCAGTTCAGGCAGTCAGAATCATCATAATCCCTGTAGATATCCTCATCACAGAGTCTCCGGCCTGAAGACACCGGAGTCTCCGGACCCACCTTCTGACCGACCCCCAGATCGAGCTAAGGACAGTCTGTCTGCCACTCCGGAGGCGACACCGGAGACAGATCGGAGTCTCCAGACCCCACACCGGAGTCTCTGGCTTGAGCGTGTGGGCCTGCGCGCCGCCAGCTGGGCCTTTGGCCCATGTACCCCTTAGTCCGCCCAGACTTTACCCTTTTATTCCTAAAGTACCCTTGAACTAGTGGCTGGCCTATATATAGTGCCCCCACCCCCTCATGTAACCTTAGGCACAATGATAGACTAAAGAAAACCCCTTTGTGGAATCTCTAGTTTTGCCTCATACCCTTCTACCAAAGGGGATCGACTATCGTCACCACCTCGTTGGAGTTTGCATCGCGCCTCCCTCGTTGTACAAGGCCTTGGCATCGGTGTCCCTTTGCCAAAACGTCAAGACCCTCTCCAAGGTGTTCTTCCCTCTCCGCGTGGGATCGAGGGAGCACGTTGACCGATCTTTCCTTGTGAGGATTCTATCGGACCGGTGGCCACCGGTGAGAGCAATCGGCCTTGTATCGTGTGTGTTTTGCGTGTGTTCATCGTGTTCTTCGCGAGGTGTGCGTCCGCTTCCGCTACCTTCTCCCTTTCCCCTCGCTTTCCCATCGATTTGACCACGAGATCCGTGAAGATCGGGCCACCCACGGGGTTACCCCATAACATCTGGTATCAGCAGCTTTTGGTTGCCACGGATTTCCCCTCGATTTGGTCTTTTTCCCCATAAATTCGAAAATTCCACCAAAAACAGCCCCAAGTCGTGTTTTGGATCGACCTGTGATTTGAGTGTGTTTTGGTAGGTTTTGATCCATGGATTACTTGCTAAACTTGTTGATCTACCTTCCCCTGTGTTTCCATGGCCTAATTCCTTGATTTCCCCCACCAATTTGGTGTTTTGATTCGAGTTTTTCCGCCAAAATCGCGTCCCGGGCGAGTTCTGTATGTCTTGGAAACTCCAAACCGGAGATTCCGGTCCCCCGGAGCGGAGACTCCGGCACAGATAGGAGATTCCGGCCCCCAGACCGGAGATTCCGGTCCAGACCGAAGATTCCGGTCCAGACCGGAGTTTCTGGCAAAGTCTCCGCCCTACCTGCTGACAGAAAAATCTGTTTCACCGTTTTGGGCATAACTTTTGCATACGAACTCGGATTTTGGTGTTCTTTAGCTTGTTTTGAAGAGGAGAAAGAGCTCTACATCATCATATCCGTGGTTCATGCTATCTACTCCATCCAAATTCCGTGAGCAAGGCGGAATCCACCAATAAAGGGTGAAGATCGGCGACGAAAGGTATAAAAAATTCCTCGACTTCTCCCCACTTGCATCCCTTTGTGAGCTACACTATCTTTGCGTTCAACAAACACCTATTGAGACTAGTTCCTCCTATGATTTCTTGGGCTATGCAAATTTGATACCTTGTAGAATTCCGAGCAAAAGTTGTGAGCGCGCTATCTCATATAGTTATCTTGTATAGTTGTTGGCACAAAGAAGGGGCAAGTGAAAAAGAAAAGAAAAAGAGAAAAAAATAGAAAAAGAAAAAGAAGAAAAAGAAAAGAAAGAAACAAGTGCCTCGTAGAATAGGAAGCGCAAGCTCGATGAACATCAAATAGGTGGTACTTATTGTGCATATCTTGTACCCACCAATTTATTGCAATCGAACTAGCGTCTCTCCTTGCACTTGTGCGACACGAGCTTATAGTCTTCGCTAGGTAATCATTTGGTTCTTAGCTCACTTTCTCCGTCGCACTAGTCCCATTTATCCCACCGTGTGTGTTTCCTTGTACATAATTCCTATCTTGTGGATTGACTTGTTTTGCTTTGTGATCATCGTGGTTCTTTACTTGCCATTACAATATCTTGATTTCGGATTGTTCTTGGACACGCCACCTTCCATACCTATCCACCATAAGCTTTGTGTGTGTGTGTGTGTTTTAGTGGTTAGTTGGTTTTGGTGTTCTGCGTGAACTTCACTTTGCTTGGTTTTGATTGCTCTCAAGTGTTGCCACTTGCACGATACTATCTTCCAAGGTAAAGTAAGGTTTGACGTTGCATTCCTAACCCCCTACCACTTCCATATACACCACTTGGTCTTGTGAATCATGTCTAGGGACTCTGGAACCGAGGATGATATCTATGAAGATTCCACGATGAGCCACCATGCCTACGGCTCCACAAGCATGGATGACATGATGGAGCACTACACCGACGATGGCTCCACATGCTTGGGTGATATGGAGTTCTACAACAACAATAACTCCCCAAGCATGGAAGACTTCAAGAACGACAACGACAAGCTCCTCAAGTCGCATCGACCAAGACGGAGCCTCCACCTCGAGAGCACCAAGGTCCACCATCAAATGGAAAACTTCAAGCGCGACATGGACAACAACTTCGCCAAAACCATGAGCATGATGGCCAAGACTAATGATGCTTTGCGCTCATTACAACGCCTCACCAAGAAGAGTGCCAAGGACACGAAGCATCGTCGGGAGTGTCATGTGGATGACAAAGTGCGCCATCTACATCAACCTTTGGCAAGGCACGCCAATGACCTCCATTGACACCATCATAAGGGACCTTCAACTACTCGTGCCACCACCAAAATGGCACCAACAACAAGTTTTCCTCCACGCCATCAAGCTTCAACGCCAAGACTTGACGTCCTAGATGACGCACGCACCTTCATGGATGAGGAAGACGAAGACCTCTACTTCGCCAAGTTGGACGAGTACGTCAAGAGGACTACACAAGCCAAGGTGCAAGACGGCGATGACAAGATCAAGAATGGTGAGCATGGGACTTTCCCTTCAGCAAAGGAGGCGCATGGAGTTGAGAGAACCGAGCCTACCCCCATATGCTTGAGTGATGATGTGGTACCAATCCCATGTGAGTATGAGAGCCACTTAGCCCACTTGAGTGAAAACAAGAGTGAGATGAGCGACTCCACCATACGTGAGATTGAGTGCTTCCACTTGGAGGCATGAGTGATACACCGAGTGAGTTGAGAGTGGTAGTTGATAGGTCATGTGAGACCACTTTGATTTCTAACGACTTACCCTTTACCTCTAGTGTGTTTCCTCATGTTGTGCTAGGTTCCATGGATCAAGAAGCACCAAGCTTGGAGATGATGATGCCTCCAACCAAGAAGATGTACATGGTGGATGAAGATGATGCCATCCCCATGAATGATGAAGAAGTCGGCCACATGGAGGCCAATGCTACCACAACACCCACTTCATATGAGAGGTATGAACAAGGTAAAAATAAGGGTGTTGATGATGCCATGATCCCACTAGTGGACATGATGACTTGTGATGATTGGCATGCTATGGATGATGTTTGTGATATCACATATGCTTCATTGATATTTCCATGTGATACTTTGCATTTGCATAATGTTGAGCATGTGAAATTATTTGATTGTGATGATGTTGCCATAGACATGCCATACTCTAAATGTTACGTTGATGATATCATTGCTTGCACTTTGTTGAACAATTGCTCTTTTCAATGTTTTGCTTGCAATGATGTTACCAATGGTACCCCTCGAACCATGCTTTGTCATGAATGTTTTACAATCTCTCCCGTTGCTTGCAAAAAGATGAACAGTTGCTATTTCACATGTTTTGCTTGCAACAATAATTCTCATATGGTTTATATTGAGACGGCCCCCATAGCTTTCTCAAATTTTGGATATTTTGATGATTGCCATGATAAGCATGTTCACCGCTTGCATACTCACCATGCACCTATGTTATACTTGCTTGACACTAATGGTGATGTGCACAAGAAGTAGATATGTCATGATGGATGATGTATTTCTCTACCATGCACACACGTTCTTCCTTTTGTGTTTGATGTGTGTAGGTACCCGCACAAGAATGTCAACCTCGGTTGAGCACGAGTTGACAAAAAGAGCTCTAGAGAGCATCCCCCAAGTGAGTTCAAGATCGAACCTAGCTCTGATACCTTTCGCATGCTTTGCATCTTTCATGTTGACAAATTGCTCTTTCCTATGGTTTGATTGCAAGCATGTTGGTGGTATTCTTTCACCTTGTGACAATCATGTCTCGTTGCTATTGGATATTGATGCTTTGTGTGTTGCCACAAAAATGTTGAACAATTTCCCTTTCCGATGTTTTGTGTGCAACCATAATGCCATTATGAGCATGTATTGTCACGAGAGCTTCCAAGTCTCTCGTATTATTGTTGCAACAAACATAAGGACCACTTGCTCTTTCATATGGTTTGTTTGCAAACACGTTGCTTTTGCTTCCGCTCGTGATACTCATATCCCAATGATATTTGGTTTTGATGATTTGTGTGTGGCATCCAACATGTTGACCAATTGTTCTTTCCAATGGTTGGTTTGGACACATAATGATGTTGTTTTGTATATCTTTCCTCATGTGTTTTTGCCGAATTCTCCTATCCTTGCATCAAAGATGTTGATCAATATTTTACTCAATCGCTTTGAGTGCCACACTAAGATGTTTTATGGAGTTTTTTAGTTTCCACATTTGGATGATGTTCAAACAATTCCCATGCACTTTGACCTTGCATACGCATTTCATTTGCGATACTTGAGTTGTGCTAATAGTGTTGTGAACAAGAATGGACATGCCACAAATGACATGCTCCTATATCACACACGAACATATTTTGCTTGGTCTTTGTTGTGTGAAGGTACAATTCCTTCCGCGTCAACCTCTATGGACAAAGAGTTGACAAGATGAACCATAGAGAGTTACCTATGGCTTCTCCTCATCGAGCTATCTCTACATCATAAGGTGACTTCACTCTACTTGAGGACTCATACAATAATATTCATGAATTGGCTATGCTTTGAGTGTTGCTTCGCTTTTGTGGTGAGCTTTGTAGGCTTCATTGAAGGTGAAGGAACATTGAGGTGTTGTCAATTCAATCTTCCCGAGGACGACTATATGGTGAACCCCAGGATCAAGAAGGTCTCTCGACATCTTCTACTTTGTGATGAGCATGCAGAGTCGAGGACGACTCTTTTTGAAGGGAGGGGAGATGATGTAGCCTGACCTTCGGTCGTTACCACATCATGGTCTCCAACTTATGCCAAGTCGTCATGGACTCCAAAGGTGAATCCGTTCCTCTATGCGAGCCCACTTCCTACCCTTTTGAATGGTATACTACTTCATACTCCATCCCATATCCATGATAGGTTCACACCAACAAGTACGGAGGCATGGGAGGAAGCCTGGAGCACCAAGCCCGACAAGACGGAGGATTGGAAGAGAAGACGGAAGAAGCAGCAGCTGGAGCACCAGAGTCTCTGGCCTGCACACACCGGAGTCTCCGGCCTGAAGACACCGGAGTCTCTGGCTTGCATACCCCGGAGTCTCTGGACCCACCTCCGGACCGACCCCTAGATCAAGCTGAGGACAGTCTGTCTGCCACTCCGAAGGCGACACCAGAGACAGACCGGAGTCTTCGGACCCCACACCGGAGTCTCCGGCCTGAGCGTGTGGGCCTGCGCGCCGCCAGCTGGGCCTTTGGCCCATGTACCCCTTAGTCCGCCCAGACTTTACCCTTTTATTCCTAAAGTACCCTTGAACTAGTGGCTGGCCTATATATAGTGCCCCCACCCCCTCATGTGACCTTAGACACAGATGATAGACTAAGGAAAACCCCCTTTGTGGAACCTCTAGTTTTGCCTCATCCCCTTCTACCAAAGGGGACCGACTATCGTCACCACCTCGTTGGAGTTTGCATCGCGCCTCCCTTGTTGTACAAGGCCTTGGCATCGGTGTCCCTTTGCCAAGACGTCAAGACCCTCTCCAAGGTGTTCTTCCCTCTCCGCATGGGATCGAGGGAGCACGTTGACCGATCTTTCCTTGCGAGGATTCTATCGGACCGGTGGCCACCGGTGAGAGCAATCGGCCTTGTATCGTGTGTGTTTTGCGTGTGTTCATTGTGTTCTTCGCGAGGTGTGTGTCCGCTTCCGCTACCTTCTCACTTTCCCCTCGCTTTCCCATCAATTGGACCACGAGATTCGTGAAGATCGGGCCACCCACGGGGTTACCCCATAATACATGGGCCAAAGGCCCAGCTGGCGGCGCACAGGCCCATACGCTCAGGCCGGAGACTCCGGTGTGGGCCGAAGACTCCGGTCTATCTCCGGTGTCGTCTCTGGAGTGACAGACAGACTGTCCTCGAGCTCGATCTAGGGGTCAGTCCGGAGATGGGTCCGGAGACTCTAGGGTACGCAGGCCGGAGACTCCGGTGTCTTCAGGCCGGAGACTCTGGTGTGGCCAGAGACTTCGGTGTGTGCAGGCCAGAGACTCCAGTGCTCCAGCTGCTGCTCCTTCCGTCTTCTCTTCCAAGCCTCCATCTTGTCGGGCTTGGTGCTCCAGGCTTCCTCCCATGCCTCCGTACTTGTTGGTGTGAACCTATCATTGATATGGGACAGAGTATGAAGTAGTATACCATTCAAGAGGGTAGCAAGTGGGTTTGCATAGAGGAACGGATTCACCTTTGGAGTCCATGACGACTTGGCATAAGTTGGAGACCAAGATGTGGTAACGACCGAAGGTCGGGCCACATCATCTCCCCTCCCTTCAAAGGAGTCGTCCTCGACTCTACATGCTCATCACAAAGTAGAAGATGCCGAGAGACCTTCTTGATCCTAGGGTTCACCATATAGTCGTCCTCGAGAAGATTGCATTGACAACACCTCACTGTTCCTTCACCTTGAATGAAGCCTACAAAGCTCACCACAAAAGCAAAGCAACACTCAAAGCGTAGCCAATTCATGAAGATTATAGCATGAGTCCTCAAGTAGAGTGAAGTCACCTTAGGATGTAGAGATGACTCGTTGAAGGGCAGCCATAGGTAACTCTCTACGGTTCATCTTGTCAACTCTTTGTCCATAGAGGTTGACGCGTACGCAATTGTACCTTCACGCAACAAAGACCAAGCAACATATGTTTGTGTGTGATAGAGGAGCATGTCATTTGTGGCATGTCCATTCTTGTTCACAACACTATTAGCACAACTCAAGTATCGCAAACGCCATGCGTATGCAAGGTCAAAGTGCATGGAAGTTGCTTGAACATCATCCAAATGTGGGAACTCGAAAACTCCATATAACGTCTTAGTGTGGCACTCAAAGCAATGGACTAAAATATTGGTCAACATCTTTGATGCAAGGATAGGAGAATTCGGCAAAAACACATGAGGAAAGTTATCCAAAACAACATCATTATGTGTGTAAACCAACCATTGGAAAGAACAATTGTTCAATATGTTGGATGCCACACACAAATCATCATAATCAAAGATCATGGGCATTGGAGTATCACAAGCGGAAACACAAGCAACATGTTTGCAAACAAACCAAATGAAAGAGCAAGTGGTCCTTATGTGTGTTGCAACAACAATACGAGAGACTTGGAAGCTCTCGTGACAATACATGCTCATAATGGCATTATGGTTGCACACAAAACATCGGAAAGAGAAATTGTTCAACATTTTTGTGGCAACATACAAAGCATCAATATCCAATAGCAACGAGACATGATTGTCACAAGGTGAAAGAATACCATCAACATGCTTGCAATCAAACCATAGGAAAGAGCAATTTGTCAACATGAAAGAAGCAAACCATGCGAAAGGTATCAGAGCTGGGTTCGATCTTGAACTCACTTGGGGGATGCTCTCTAGAGCTCTTTTTGTCAACTCGTGCTCAACCGAGGTTGACATTCTTGTGCGGGTACCTATACACATCATAGATAAAAGGAAGAACGTTTGTGCATGGTAGAGAAATACATCATCCATCATGACGTATCTCTTCTTGTGCACATCACCATTAGTGTCCAGCAAGTATGAAATACATGCATGGTGAGTATGCAAGTGGTGGACATGCTTATCATGGCATTTACCAAAATCTCCAATATTTGAGAAAGCTATGGGGCCATCTCAATAGAAACCATATGAGAATTATTGTTGCAAGCAAAACAAGTGAAAGAGCAATTATTCAACTTATTGCAAGGAACGGGAGAGATTGTAAAACACTCATGACAAAGCATGGTCCGAGGGGTAGCATTATGATTATCATTGCAAGCAAAACATTGGAAAGAGCAATTGTTCAACAGCATGCAAGCAATGATATCATCGACGTAATGTTTAGAGCATGGCATGACTATGGCAACATCATCACAATCAAATAATTTCACATGCTCAACATTATGCAAAGGCAAAGTATCACATGGAAATATCAATGAATCATATGTGATATCACAAACATCATCCTTAGCATGCAAGTCATCACAAATCATCATGTCCACTAGTGGGATCATGGCATCATCAACACCCATATTGTTACCTTGTTCATACCTCTCATATGAAGTGGGTGTTGTGGTAGCATTGGCCTCCATGTGGGCGTCTTCTTCATCATCCATGGGGATGGCATCTTCTTCATCCACCATGTACATCTTCTTTGTAGGAGGCATCATCATCTCCAAGCTTGGTGCTTCTTGATCCATGGAACCTAGCACATCATGAGATAACACACTAGAGGTAGATGGGTAAGTCGTTAGAAGTCAAAGTGGTCTCACATGACCTATCAACTACCACTCTCAACTCACTAGGTGTATCACTCCTCCAAGTGGAAGCACTCAATCTCACGTATGGTGGAGTCACTCATCTCACTCTTGTTTTCACTCAAGTGGGCTAAGTGGCTCTCATACTCACATCGGATTGGTACCACATCATCACCCAAGCATATGGGGGTAGGCTTAGTTCTCTCAACTCCATGTGCCTCCTTTGGTGAAGGAAAAATCCCATGCTCACCAATCTTGACCTTGTCGTTGGCGTCTAGGTCCTTGGCTTGTGTAGTCCTCCTGACGTAATCGTCTAACTTGGCGAAGTAGAGGTCTTCATCCTCCTCATCCATGAGGTTGTATGCGTCATTTAGGACGTCAAGTCTTGGCATTGAAGCTTGATGGCATAGAGGAGAGCTTGCTCTTGGTGCCATTTTGGTGGTGGCACGAGTAGTTGAAGGTGCCTTATGATGGTGTCGACCGAGGTCATTGGCGTGTCTTGCCAAAGGTTGATGTAGATGGCGCACTTGGTCATCCACATGACGCTCGCGACGATGCTTCTTATACTTGGCACTCTTCTCTTTATGGCGGTGCCTTGTTGAGCTAGGTTGACCGTTATGGATGGTGCTCAACATGTATTCTCTGTCTTCATGGTGAAGATGCCTTGAACGACGTCTTGTATCCTCTTGATGTTGGCGATGATCTCTAGAGGATGTATGTCGATGAAGATTCTTGCTTCGTGGCGCCTTGTGTGGAAGATGATGTTTGGGCGCCACTCTTCTTGGAGTAGATGGCACTTGATGCCTTGGAGGTAGATGCACTTGACGCCTTCTGATGAGGACATCCCTACAATTACACCTACCCCAATGACTACTGAAGATGCTACAACTGTCGCAAGACAGGATCAGTCCAATGAGATTAGAATTGCCTATTACAAGAGCTCATGCTAAGCTACTAGAACAACAGGTGAATTTACTCCTAAACGAATCTGGTACTTTGATTGATGAGAACTTTATACTGCCTAAGTCTATGCATTTATGTATGATCAGGTTCGTTGGAGAAACAAGCATGGCGCGAGGAGGAGAAGGGCTACAAGAGAAGCCCAACATGATGATCGCCCAAGGATGCGCGAGGGAGGAGCGAGAGGAAGGCGCAAGAGAAGATCATCAAGACGGAGGCAAAAAGATCTACCACGACCGGAGTGTCCAGCCAGTTCCACCCGGACTGTCTGGCCTGGTCGAGAGGCAAACTGGCGTGGACATTCTGTCTCCTAGTTTGGATACTACCCGGACACCACCTGGAAACTTCAAAGTTTCCGGCCAGACCGGACTATCCGGCACACTTCACCCGGAATGTCCGGCCTGACCGGACTGTCCGGCCGATTTCGACCGGAGTGTCTGCCCGCCGACCGAATCTGGTCCGAGTCGGTTTGTATCAGTTTGAGTCGTTTGCGTTTAGCTTTGGTTTCTAGCCACCCCAGCCGCCCTTATAAGCTATGGGACGACCCCTAGTTAGGGTTTAGACCATGTTAAAATATTTTGGAGTTGTTTCTTTTATAGAACCTCTGGAATTACCCCGTGTTTGAATCTACCAACTATAATTGAGTGTGATCTGTTGTTCCATTGGAAATTAGTAGATTGCATACTACCGTTCGTGGTCACGGCTGCGTGCGCAAGAGTGTGGTGTTGTGGATATCCTACAAGGTTCGAGATCTGTTGCACTAGCATTAGGGATCGAGCGGGAGAGATCATAGCTACGCACTAGTTATCTACCATCCACCATCATCATCTCCATCCTCTTACGGAGAAGATCGGGCCACCCCATATCATCTTGGTATCAGATTTCCAGTGTTGCCTCGGTAAGCATCCACAAATCCATCCATAGATTAGAGAGTGTTTTTCGTCCTATACAGAAAAAGCCTTACAAAAAGATTTGCCATGGACTAGATTGCATCGTTCTCAAGTTTTAGTTGCTGATTGTATCTTCTCGTAGTTCCGATCTGCAGGTTTTCCTCGTAGGAGTCTAGTTTCCGTTTGTGTCTAGGTTTAGGGTTTGATCTTGTTTTCCGCTGTTCCCACCGTTACCGTTTCCGCAAGTCTTTATCGTTTTTTCCGAGTCCACATAGCGTACTTTTGTTTGCATACCATAGACACAGCCTATCTACAGCATCTGTGCCTAGGAACGTACCCACGAGACTAGTTGCTTTGCTCCGACAGGCTGCTCATTAGGTTTTTGAAGTGCAGAAATTTTCGATAGGCGAAACCGGACTATCTGGCCGAATCACACCGGACTATCCGGCTCAACCGGAGTCTCCAGCGCATATCAACCAGACTATCTGGCCCAGTTCTGTTATACGTTGTTGTACTCGTTTGCATTGAGTAATATAGTTGAAAAATCAAAAAAAGGAGAGAAACGAAAAGAGAATCAGTATTAAAAAAAGAGATATCGAAGTGTGCAATTTTTGGAGGCCTTGTTGTGTATAGCACTAGTTGATTGAGCAATCTTGTGCCTGTTCTATTTGAGCTATTACTAGCGTCTCTCTTGTGCATTGCAATATTCCTTTTCATAAGTTGCTTTGCCACGTTTATCTCCACTGTGTGTGTTTCTTGGGTATTTGTACGATCAACACTAGGACTTGTTTGCGGTGTAGATAGGATACCATACCTATAGCTCCACCTTTACATAACCTGTGTGCCCTGTGATCGTTCTCTATACCTTTGATATTCACTTCATCACATCAAGTGCATCAGTCTTTGATTTCATTTGGTAGAGCATCTCTATTCACTTTGGAACGGTAAGATCTCCTTTCTTATTAGTTGTGAGTGAGTTGTGAGAGTTTCCACCATACAAATTCTGATTTTTGCACTAACCTACTAATCATGTCTACTAGTGATGATGATGTTGTGTTGCAGAAAAAGAAGGATGAGGAGCTCGTCAATTGGCGTGAATATGAGGCTTTGAAATCCCACTTGACACGTGTGTTTACTAACACGACAGATGCCATTGACAAGAATCTCCAAGATATGAATATGAGATTGGATCAGCATGTTGGGACGGTTGATACTATCCAAACGCAAGTGGCTACGCTCAATGTCAATGTCACCGCTTTGCAGCAATCCATTGAGGGTTTGACAATCGCCTTACATAGAAGGGAAGATCCTCAACATGATGATGCCTTTGATGATTTCGATGAGGGTAGCGCTGTTGATGCTGCTCCACATATTGGCAGGGGACATGCTATTCCCCCTGTCCATGCACGTGCTCATGGTCGTGGGTTTGCCCATCTTGGGCGTGGTCAACGTGTGCCCAACCAAGCTGCTGATGATGGTTTGGGCAAGCCAAAATTTTCAATTCCTAAGTTTGATGGTTCCATTGATCCTGAAGACTACCTCACATGGGGGTTGAAGATTGAGAAACTCTGGCGCTTATTTGACTATCCAGAAGATAAGAAGGTCAAGCTTGCAGCATCGGAATTTGATGGTTATTCTTTACGTTGGTGGGATGCTCTTGTGCAACATAGGAGGGAGGACAATGAACTTCCTGTGAGGGATTGGCGCGAGATGAAGCAAATCATGAAATCTCGTTTCGTACCAACCAACTACTTGCGATCAGTTTTTGATAAATTGATGCAACTGAAGCAAGGCACCATGATAGTTGATGAGTACTACATGGAGATGCTTATGCAGCGTGCTAGAATTCGTGAGTCCATTGAGATGACCATGCAGCGATTCCTAAACAATTTGAAGTTACCGATCAAGAACATTGTTCGTCATCACAAGTTTGAGACCATGAATGAGTTGTTGCATCATGCTAGAGAGGCCGAATCCCAGTTGGCAGAAGAGGCGAAGTCACGTGCTCGTTTTTCGTCCTCCAGCAGATTTTCGGCCAGGTCTGCACCTTCTACAGCCGCGCCACCAACTGCTGCTCCCTTTACACCATCGGCCAAGCCAGCAAGTACACCTTCGTTTGGTTCTAATGCTCGGAAACCTGCTGCTCCTGCTGCTAGCTCGGGTTCCAACATGTCTACTGCACGTACTCGTGAAGTGGTGTGCCATACTTGTGGAGGTAGAGGTCACTACAAAAAAGATTGTCCAAACAACAAGATTATGTTTGTTAATGAACAAGGTGAAGTAGAAAGTGGAGATGAAGCTTCTAATGATGATATTGATGACGGCGAGGTTGGTGCTGATGCATATGCTGAGCATGCACCCACTATTGTCATATCTTCACATGTACTTAGTGTGCAACCGGTTGAGGAATCCCAGCGTTGCAACTTGTTTCAAACAAAAGCTCTCGTTGGACCAAACAAAGCTTGCAAGGTCATTATTGATGGAGGTAGCTGCAGAAATCTTGCAAGTAAGGAACTATGTGCCAAATTGAATTTGACATACTTACCTCATTCGAAGCCATACTACATACAATGGTTGAGCAACAATGGTGAGATGAAGGTAAATCATATGGTACGTGTGAATTTTCAAATAGGGCCATACAAAGATTCTATTGATTTTTATGTGGTTCCTATGACTGTTTGTCACCTACTATTGGGTCGGCCTTGGCTCTATGATCGCCATGTGCAACACAATGGCCGAGCCAACACATATTACTTAGAATTCAAAGGAAAGATGATTACTATGCAGCCAATGACATCACAAGAAATTGTGAATGATTCTCGCCAGAAGATAGAGGTGATCTTGAAGGAAGATACTACCACTCGGCGAGACTGTGTAACAGCTGTTCCTAATGTAATTGAGCCTAAATTGAGTGATATAACGAAAAGTGTGAGAGAGTGCCTGGGTTATTGATACTAGCCACCAAGGAGGATATGAGAGAGTTTCGTGAGGATGCTACAACCATGCCACTTGTGCTCATGTATAAGGGCGAGGTATTGGTTTCTAACGACATGACCCCTATTTCTCTTGGTGTCTCTTCTGTTTTGCAGGACTTTGGGGATGTGTTTTCAGAAGACGTAC
This sequence comes from Avena eriantha, assembly GCA_910589775.1. NCBI lineage: Eukaryota > Viridiplantae > Streptophyta > Magnoliopsida > Poales > Poaceae > Avena > Avena eriantha. The sequence continues at coordinate 271,152,456 of OU342741.1, read as the reverse complement.
CTGCAGGTTTGCCTCCATTGCATGGTATAGAACATCAAGTGGACCTGATTCTTGGCGCCACACTTCCCAACCGTGCACCTTACAGGACTAATCCCGAAGAAACTAAGGAAATTTAGAAGCAAGTACAAGCGTTGCTGGATAAAGGGTACATCCGTGTCTCTCTTAGCCCTTGTGCTGTTCCTGTTATTTTAGTTCCTAAGAAAGATGGTACTTGGCGCATGTGTGTTGATTGTAGAGCGATTAGTAACATCACTATTCGATATCGTCATCCTATTCCACGCTTAGAGGATATGCTAGATGAATTGAGTGGTGCTGCTGTTTTCACTAAAATTGACTTGCATAGTGGTTATCATCAAATTAGGATGAAAGAAGGGGATGAATGGAAAACTGCTTTCAAAACTAAATTCGGTTTGTATGAGTGGTTAGTCATGCCGTTTGGTCTTACTAATGCACCTAGTACTTTCATGCGTTTGATGAATCATGTTTTGAGAGAGTTTATTGGTCGTTTTGTGGTTGTTTACTTTGATGATATACTTATATACAGCCACACCGAATCTGAACATTGCACTCATATTAGACAAGTTTTGCAAGTGTTACGTGATAATAAACTGTATGGTAATCTTGAGAAGTGTACATTTGCAAAAGATAAGGTCATATTCCTAGGATTTGTTGTTTCTACGCATGGAGTAGAGGTAGATCAATCTAAAATTGAATCAATTCAGAATTGGCCTACTCCAATGAATGTTAGTCAAGTGCGTAGTTTCCACGGCCTCGCTGGTTTCTATAGGCGCTTTGTGAAAGATTTTAGCACCATTGCTGCACTTTAAATGATTTCACAAAGAAAGGTGTTCCTTTTGTATGGGGCGCGGCCCAAGACATTGCATTTGATACATTAAAACGTTTGCTTACTTCTGCACCATTACTTGCATTACCTGATTTTTCGAAGCAATTTGAAGTTGAATGTGATGCTAGTGGTATAGGCATAGGTGGTGTTTTGATGCAAGAGGGTCGGCCTATAGCTTATTTTTCTGAGAAATTGACTGGTGCTTGTTTGAATTATTCTATCTATGATAAAGAATTGTATGCACTTGTTAGAGTACTTGAGGTTTGGCAACATTATTTGTGGCCAAAGGAATTCATCATACATTCTGATCATGAAGCATTGAAATACTTGAAAGCTCAATCAAACTTGCATAGAAGATTAGCTAAATGGGTTGAGTTCATTGAGTCTTTTCCTTACATCATTAACTATAAGAAGGGAAAAGAGAAAGTTGTTGCTGATGCTCTATCTAGGAAGAACATGCTATTAACCAATCTTGATGTTAAAATTCCTGGATTAGAAGCTATTTGTGCACTTTATGCAACTGACCATGATTTTGCTGAACCATATCGTTTGTGTGCTCTTAGAAACGCATGGGATAAGTATCATATACATGATGGATATTTGTTTCGAGCTAACAAACTATGTATTCCAGAATCGTCGTTGCAGTTTGTTCTTAGTGCAGGAGTCACATGCTGGTGGTTTGATGGGTCACTTTGGGCGTGAGAAGACGTTGCTCATGCTTGCTGATCACTTTTATTGGCCCAAGATGAGGCGTGATGTGTACAGATTTGTGAGCCGATGTATTACATGCCACAAGTCGAAATCTAAGCTGAAGCCTCACGGTTTGTATACACCTCTCTCTGCACCGACTACTCCATGGGAAGACATTAGTATAGATTTTGTGCTAGGTCTACCTAAAACTCAGAGAGGTCATGATTCTATATTTGGGGTAGTGGATAGGTTCTCTAAGATGGCTCATTTTATTGCCTGCCACAAAAGCGACGATGCATCGCATGTTGCTAACCTGTTTTTCAGGGACATCGTGAGATTACATGGAGTACCAAAGACGATTGTTTCTGACCGGGATGTGAAGTTCATGAGCTACTTTTGGAAGACCTTATGGGGAAAGCTAGGAACGAAGTTGCTGTTCAGTACTACATGTCATCCCCAAACAGATGGTCAAACGGAGGTGGTGAATCGAACATTGTCACAGCTGCTAAGGACCATGATTAAAAAGAATCTGCGGGAGTGGGAAGAGTGTTTGCCACATGTTGAATTTCCTTACAATAGGGTTGTGCATTCAACTACTCAGCTTTGTCCTTTTGAGGTGGTGTATGGTTTCAAACCATTGACGCCACTTGATATGTTACCTCTTCCATTACATGAGAGAGTTGATATGGAGGCATCAAAACGTGCTGATTATGTGAAGAAAATACATGAGAAGACTCGAGAGGCTATTGAGAAGAAAGGCAAGAACATTGCTGCTGCTAGGAATCAAGCAAGGAAAGAAGTGTTGTTCGAGCTTGGAGATATGGTTTGGGTGCATCTACGCAAGGATAGGTTTCCACTACTTCGAAAGTCCAAATTGAAGCCAAGTGGTGCTGATCCTTACAAGGTGTTAACCAAGATTAATTATAACGCCTACTCGGTTGATATACCTATTGAGGAGTTTGGTGGAGTTAGGAACAGCTTCAACGTTGCTGATTTGTCACCATATGTTAGAGAAGACCTTGGAGCGTCGAGGTCGACGCCTTTTGAAGGGGGGAGATGATGACGGCATCCCTACAATTACACCTACACCAATGACTACTAAAGATGCTACAACTGTCGCAAGACAGGATCAGTCCAATGAGATTAGAATTGCCTATTACAAGAGCTCATGCTAAGCTACTAGAACAACAGGTGAATTTACTCCTAAACGAATCTGGTACTTTGATTGATGAGAACTTTATACTGCCTAAGTCTATGCATTTATGTATGATCAGGTTCGTTGGAGAAACAAGCATGGCGCGAGGAGGAGAAGGGCTACAAGAGAAGCCCAACATGATGATCACCCAAGGACGCGCGAGGGAGGAGCGGGAGGAAGGCGCAAGAGAAGATCATCAAGACGGAGGCAAAAAGATCTGCCACGACCGGAGTGTCCGGCCAGTTCCACCCGGACTGTCTGGCCTGGTCAAGAGGCAAACTGGCGTGGACATTCTGTCTGCCAGTTCGGATACTGCCCGGACACCACCCGGAAACTTCAAAGTTTCCGGCCAGACCGGACTGTCCGGCACACTTCACCCGGAGTGTCCGGCCTGACCGGACTGTCCGCCCGCCGACCGAATCTGGTCCGAGTCGGTTTTTATCAGTTTGAGTCGTTTGCGTTTAGTTTCGGTTTCTGGCCGCCCCAGCCGCCCTTATAAGCTATGGGACGACCCCTAGTTAGGGTTTAGACCACGTTAAAATATTTTGGAGTTGTTTCTTTCATAGAACCTCTGGAATTACCCTGTGTTTGAATCTACCAACTATTGAGTGTGATCTGTTGTTCCATTGGGAATTAGTAGATTGCATACAACCGTTCGTGGTCACGGCTGTGTGCGCAAGAGTGTGGTGTTGTGAATATCCTACGAGGTTCGAGATCTGTTGCACTGGCATCAGGGATCGAGCGGGAGAGATCATAGCTACACACTAGTTATCTACCATCCACCATCATCATCGCCATCCGCTTACTGAGAAGATCGGGCCACCCCATATCACCTTCAAGGTTGTGGTGCTTGGCGCCTTGGAGATGGTGGTGCTTGGTGGCTTGGAGCTGATGGCGTTCGTCGCCTTGGAGATGGTGGTGCATGACGCCATGTAGGTGGTGGCGCTTGACGCCTTGGAGGTGGATCATCGAAGTAGGTGGTGCCTTTGGTGTGGCATGCTTGGCCTTGAAGGTCATGGTTTCTTGATGATGCGTCTCTGCTAGCTTGGCGTAGTAGTCCTCCATCTCCAAGCGGTGGAGGTATTCTTCATGGCTCATGGAAGAGCCCTCGAAGTTGGTGAAGCTCGCCATGTCCTCCGTGCTTGGTGAGGCATCGTCGTTGAAGCACTCGAAGTCGTCCATGCTTGGGGAGTCGTTGTTGATGTAGTACTCCATATCACCCAAGCATGTGGAGCCATTGTCGATGTAGTGCTCCATGTACTCCATGCATGAGGAGCCATTGTCGATGTAGAGCTCCAAGTCCTCCATGCTTGAGGAGCCATAGTTGATGACATGCTCCATGTCTTCCATGCATGTGGAGCCATCATAGGTGCAATTCTCCGGGTCCTCAAAGCATGCGAAGCCATTGTCGGTGTAGTGCTCCATCATGTCCTCTATACATGTGGAGTCGTAGTCGTGGTGGCTCATCATGGAATCTTCATAGATAGCATCCTCGGTTCCGGAGTCCCTAGACATGATTCAGAAGACCAAGTGGTGTATATGGAAGTGGTAGGGGGTTAGGAATGCAACGTCAAACCTTACTTTACCTTGGAAGATAGTATCATGCAAGTGGCAACACTTGAGAGCAATCAAAACCAAGCAAAGTGAAGTTCATGCAAAACACCAAAACCAACTAACCACTAAAACACACACACAAAGCTTATGGTGGATAGGTATGGAAGGTGGCGTGTCCAAGAACAATCCGAAATCAAGATATTGAAATGGCAAGTAAAGAACCACGATGATCACAAAGCAAAACCGTTGAGGGCAAACCTCTAGGGTGGCCCGATCTTTCACGATTCCCTTTCAAAACGAGGGTGGAGTGCGGGGAAGGAGGGAAGGATGAACACGACGAACACACGCACGAAGAACGCGATGAACACACACACGCAAAACCACGATAAACACCAATAGCTCACATCGGGGGTGACTGGTCCAGCGCAATCCCTAGGATCGGCGTCGGGCGGAGGACTCTCTCTCGAACCGGCACGGTGAGATGGGAGACTCGGTGAGATCTTGACTTCTAGGCAAAGGGACACCGATGCCTAGGCCTTGTACAACGTGGAGGCACAATGCAAACTCCAACGAGGTTTGGGGATATTGGTGCTCCTTAGTCAAGGAGCATGAGGAAAGAATTAGATAGATCCACAAAGGGGTTTCCACTAATTCCCATATCAAGCCTAGGGTTTACAATGGAGGTGGGGGTCTATATATAGGCCAACCACAAGTTCAGGGGTAATTCAGGCATTAAAGTAGAGTTCTGGGCGAAGTTGAGGGGTACATGGGCCATAGGGCCTAGCTAGGCTCGCAGGCCCATCACTTGGGCCGGACAGTCCGGGTCGGAACGACCAGACAGTCCGGGGGTGGCCGGACACTACGGGCGGTGTCCGGGCAGTGTCCGAACTGGCACACAGAATGTCCACGCTAGGGTCGGGCTGGGGCAGGCCAGACACTCCGGCTGAGTCACGCCGGACACTGGCTGCGCCAAACACTCCGGCTGGATTCGGGCGGACACTCTGGCTCAGGCAGCTTCAGCTCAGGTGCAGCTTCAGGGCTCGTGGGTCGACGCGGCGGGGATTCGTACCTGACGATGCACAGAGTAGAGGTATGAAGTAGCACGCCATCCAAGGAGGTATCAAATTGGCACAAGGAGAGGAGTGAGTTCACCTTAGCTTGTAGGAGTTTGGCTCGGGCACGAGTCATGGGTCCACTTGGGGGACTTGTTGGTGTAGATGTAGAAGCGTCCATAGGACGGGCTGCATCAGGTCCCCCCTTGGGAAAGAGTCGTCCTCGACTCTTCATGGATATCATCTTTAGCATCTCCATGGTAGGGTGAGAGATCCTTGACATTGAATGTATTGCTTGCAAGGTACTTGGAGGTCGGTATGTCGATGATGTAGGCGTTGTTGTTGATTCTTTTGAGGACCGTGAAGGGACCATCTCCTCTTGGCTTGAGCTTGGAGTCACGTTCCTTGGGGAAGCGGTCCTTGCTTAGGTGTATCCACACAAGGTCACCTTCTTCAAATATCATCTCCTTCTTGTCCTTGTTTAACCTTGAAGCTTGGCGAAGGACTTGTTGTTCGATAGTAGCTCTTGTTTCTTCATGAAGCTTCTTCATAGCTTGTGCGCGCTTCTCGACGTCCATGTTCGTGCGCTCATGGAGAGGTAGTGGTAGGATGTCGAGCACGGTGAGGGGATCGAAACCATAGACGATCATGAATGGACTCATCTTGGTTGTTGAGTGTTTGGCTCGATTGTAGGCGAACTCTGCGTGTGGAATGCATTCCTCCCAATCCTTTAGGTTTTTCTTGATCAACACACGAAGGAGAGTTCCGAGGCTTCGGTTGACAACTTCGGTTTGGCCATCAGTTTTAGGATGTGATGCGGATGAGAAGAGGAGCTTAACGCCGAGCTTGGCCATGAGGGTCTTCCACAAGTAGGTCATGAATTTGACATCGCGGTCGGAGACGATTGTCCTTGGCACACCGTGAAGATGGACGATTTCCTTGAAAAACAGATTTGCAACATGTGAAGCATCATCGGTCTTATGGCACGGTATGAAGTATGCCATTTTGGAAAAACGATCCACAACAACAAATATAGAATCATGACCATGCTTATATCTAGGCAATCCTAACACGAAATCCATGCTAATGTTGGACCAAGGTGTATGAGGAATAGGCAATGGCATATAAAGACCATAGGGATTAGCTTGCGACTTAGCTTGAACACATGTCGTGCATCGTTGAATGTAGCGCTCCACGTCACGCTTCATCTTGGGCCAAAAGTAGTGATTGGAGAGCATGTCCAATGTCTTGTCGCGACCAAAGTGACCCATCAGGCCTCCACCATGAGATTCTTGGAGAAGCAAAAGTTGAAGCGACGACTTTGGGATGCATAGCTTGTTTTGTTTAAATAGAAAGCCCTTATGCAAATAGAAATCATCAACTCCTTTGTCATTGGAGCACTTTGCGAAAATTGGTTCAAAGAACGGATCAGAAGCATACAAAGATTTTATTTCCTCAAGACCCAACACGTTGATTTCAAGTCTCGTAAGAAGGCTTGTATGTTTGTGAGACAATGTGTCCACAACTACATTATGTTTGCCCTTCTTATACTTGACAATGTACGGAAAAGACTCCATGAACTCAACCCACTTAGCGTGTCTCTTGCTCAAGTTAGCTTGGCCTTTGAGATATTTCAACGACTCGTGGTCGGAATGTATGATAAATTCCTTGGGCCAAAGCTAGTGTTACCAAACTTGAAGGACACGAACTAAGGAAAAAAGCTCTTTGTCATAAATCGGATAGTTAAGGCGAGCACCATCAAGTTTCTCGCTATGGTAGGCTATAGGACGTCCGTTTTGCATAAGGACTCCTCCAATGCCAATACCGCTAGCATCACACTCTATTTCAAAAGTTTTTGTGAAATCCGGTAAAGCAAGAAGAGGTGCTTCGGTGAGCCTCTTTTTAAGTTCATCAAAAGCTTTTTGTTGTGCTTTGCCCCACACGAAGGTGACTTTCTTTTTGGTCAATTCATTAAGGGGACAAGCAATGATTGAAAAGTATTTCACAAAGCGACGATAGAAACCGGCCAACCCATGAAAACTTCGGAGTTCACTCACATTTGTTAGTATGGGACAATCTTGTATGTCCTTTACCTTGGAAACATCAACTTCAGTTCCCTTCGAAGAAACAACAAATCCAAGAAAAATCAACTTGTCTTTAGCAAAAGTACACTTGAGAAGATTAGCATAAAGCTTTTCAGGTCGAAGGATTTGCAAAACTTCCTTGACATGTGTTAAATGGTCCTTAAGTGATTTGCTATAAACAAGAATATCATCGAAATAGACAACAACACTTTTTCCAATCAGAGAACGCAAGATGTGATTCATAAGGCGCATGAAAGTGGATGGGGCATTTGATAAACCAAAGGGCATAACCAACCATTCATAGAGACCAAGTTTGGTCTTGAAGGCGGTTTCCCACTCATCACCTTCAGCCATGCGTATTTGATGGTAACCACTATGAAGATCAATTTTTGAAAAAATAGTGGCTCCACACAACTCATCAAGTATGTCATCGAGACGTGGTATGGGATGTCGATAACGCATGGTGATAGCATTGATTGGATGGCAGTCCATGCATAACCGTAACGTATCATCCGTCTTTGGAATAAGAATCACAGGTACGGCACTTGGACTAGTGCTAACTTGGATCAAACCTTTGGAGACGAGTTGGTTGATTTGACGTTCGATCTCCTTCGTCTTCTCCGGGTTCGTTGGGAAGTGGTGCACTGGGGATGAGGTCAATTCGATGTTCGATGCCGCGAAGAGGAGGTAGTCCATGTGGGAGCTCTTCGGGGAACACATCCTTGAATTCCTGCAAAACATTCATCAAAGATGGAGGTACATTGATTAATTCATTAGTTCCTTGCGCTAGTCCCTTGCAAAGGAGAACATAGTGCAAGATGGATGGGTTGTTCCGAACATCTCTCATCTCACTTTTGGTGGCAAAGAGAACACTCTTAGTTTTTCCACTCGAATTTGGCTTGTGGCTCTCACTCACTATGAGGTGGTTCTCTCTCTCACCGCTCTTCTCACAAGTAGGTGTTGTGCTTTGCGCCCTCGCTAAAGCCTTTGCATTGTCCGCAATTATTTGGCTAGGAGTCATCGGTTGCAAAACACATGTTTTGTTGAGCCATTTGAAGGTGTATATATTGGTGCGACCATCATGTTGAGCAGCCTTGTCAAATTGCCATGGTCGACCAAGAAGCATGTGGCAAACTGTCATAGGAACCACATCACACTCCACTGTATCTTCGTAAGAACCAATGGCGAAGGAGACCGATACGGTATGCTTGATCTTCACGGACCCTTGGTCACTTAGCCAATGCACGTGGTAGGGGTGCTTGTGTGGATGGAGGGTGAGGTTGAGCTTCTCACACAACTCGGTGCTAGCAAGGTTGTGACAACTCCCTCCGTCAATGATCACCTTGATAGATTTGCTGTTGATGCCGGCTCGTGTTTGGAAGATATTGGAGCGTTGGTCTTCATGCTCTTGTGCTTGAGTGGTCAAGATCCTTGTGACGATAAGCGATGGACTTGTGTCATGCTCACACATGAGGAGTTCTGATCATCTTCCACTCGCTGCCTTGCCATTGCTTCCTTGACACAGGCATCAAACTCATCTTCACTCAAGTACTCTTCATCACCATTGTCATGGATGAACAAGACTTTCTTGTTTCCACATTCGGCCGACTTGTGTCCTTTACCTCCACATTTGGAGCATTCACCATTGAAAGGTGTATCACTCTTTACTTGCTTGCCACTTGGGGGCAGTTTTCCTTGAGGAAGTGTGGGCTTGAAGGAACGCTTGGAGGTACTTGAGGAGCTACCATTGAAATTTGTTGGTGTAGCGGTTGAAGCTTGCTTGTAGGTGAAGTACGTCTTGGGATTGTTATACTTAATATCCTCTTGCACTTGACGTTCAGCCTTTGTTGCGATGTGCACAAGCTCAACCATGTTGTTGTAGGTTTGGAACTCGACGATGCGCTTGATTGGGTGATTCAAGCCAATAAGGAAACGTGCCATTGTTTGCTCCATGCGTTCATCAATGTTGGCGCGAATCAAGTTGAGTTCCATTTCCTTGAAGTACTCTTCCACGGTCTTTGTCCCTTGACGAAGTGCTTGAAGGTTGTTGAAGAGGTCACGCGTGTAGTGCGCGGGGACAAACCTGGATCTCATGTGAGCCTTCATGTCATGCCAAGTTGTGATTGGCGGCTCTTGTCTTGCATCACGAGCAACTTGAACTTGTTCCCACCAAACGTTGGCGTAATCATCAAACTCAAGCGAAGCCATGGCGGCCATCTTCTCGTTGCTATAGTTGTGCATGCGGAAGATTTTGTCGACTTTGAGTGCCCACGAGAGGTATTCTTCGGGGTCATTGGATCCGGTGAACTTGGGCTTCGTAAACTTGAGCTTGCCAAAAGTTTCTTCATCGTTGCGGTCATTGAGACGAGCTTGTTGACCTTGTTGATGATCTTGTAGTTGGGGAGGTGGAACTTGGTTCTCGCGTCCTTGTTGCGGAGCTTGCTCTTGATATTGTTGTTGAGGAGCTTGCTCTTGCTCTTGGCGCGGTTGTTGATGTGGTTGAGGCGCTTGGGCCTCATGGTGGCGCGGGTGTGGAGCCTCTTGACACGGTTGATGACGAAGAGGAGGCTCGTTCCTCGGTTGGTGATGTTGGTTAGGCACATGGGCCTCACGGCGAAGAACATGGTCATGAGCCACTTGACGTGGTGGGCGTCGCTCAACTTGTATCACTTGACGCTCCAAGTTTTTATGATGTGGAGGAGGCGCCTCGTGATGACTATGGTGTCGTTGTTGACGTTCATGACGTTGATGATGAGGCGGAGGATCTTGAAGAGCTTCATGGCGATGACGAGCTTGATTCTCCAAATTGGAGTCATCACTCGTTGTGTCAAGTATGTGCCACGGTTGATGGTGGTAGACTTGCAGTTGCACTTGCGGTTCCTCTTGCGGTTGCTCTTGTTGAATCACTAGTGCCCTTGCGTGATGACGGTGTGCTTCTTGCCTTGCTCGTGGCCTTGAAGAGAGGTCACCATCATAGCTTGATGTTGCGGCGTGCCGTGGGGAAGGTACATAGCTCGAAGAGGTTCCATCTTCAACCACGTGGGCATCATTGCATCTTGGAGCACTTGGATGTAGATCTTGTTGAAGGGGTGCATGACGACGCGATGAGCTTGAAGAGCTTGACGCGCGTGAACGTGGTCTTGCCATTCCGTCGATGAGGCGTCGAAGATTGTCATTTGTTTCGGTGACAGAGCGTTGAAGCGCTTCATTTTGGTAGCCGAAGTTGTGATGCATTGCTTGCATTTGCCTTTCGAGGCCGTCGAAGCGGTTGTTGATGTTCTTGAACTCGGCTTGCGTCTCGCCAAATTGTTCATCTTGTCGCGTCTCAAGTGCTTGGCAACGTTCACGGAACTCTTGGCGGACGATGAAGTGACTTGCACGCGTCATGTATGGACCTTGATCTGCTTCTAGGGGAGGTGGTTGGCTCGTCTCACCGTGCCTATCCATCATGCAAAACACACGAGTATTGTATATGGAAGTGGAATATGGTTGTGTTAGCCTTGTTCCTCACCTTGGGGATTGCACCAAACTAGAAACCACAAGTGAGAGCTATAAGCGTGCAAAGTGGAATTACAAAGAAAACTCACACTGAAGAAAGAACTAACTCTCAAAAGCTTGTTGGTGGTAGGTTAGGATTGTGGAAAGCCAAAGAACCAACCAAAAGAAAAGGGATTGTCAAAAGTGGGTAGTAAAATCCAACAAAACTCAAGTCAAAGGAAAAGGTCAACAACTCAAAAGGGTGACGGGAACCTATGACTATGTACACACACGTGGAGAAAGTTCAGATTGACACGACTATGAAAATGAGCAAACTAAAAGTCCTAATGAAGACTAAGCTCGTTGTTGTGCCAATGCAAGGAGAGACCGTGGCTCGTTTGCAAAGAGGAAAAGTGAGCAACGGATTTGTGCACTTGCCTTGGGCGCTCTTCTTTCTCTCTTGCTTACAAGCTTTGAGACTCTCTTTGGCAATGGGAGACTATTTTTCTTTTGCTTTTTCTGTTTTTTTCTCTCCCTTGATGCTACCTAGTCACACTTGATATTGCTCTTGCACTCTCACTATCCAAGGACAAATGCACAATGCTCAAGCAAACACAAGATGAGCCACTCTCATGGGATATGTACACACAAAGGAAGATGGGGGTAACAAGGTGACACAAGTTATACCTTCTTTGATGATGAACTTGGCGTCGGTGGTGCGGGATGATGTTCGTGGTCCGTAGTGTCGATGAGTGCGGAAGTTGATGATGCGGAAGCTTGCTGGTAGTTACTGACACACACACAGGACACGAGCAAACAAAGGATCTTAGCCAATGTGAAAAATGAGGCAAAACTGGCATTACAGCCGGACACTCCGGTCTGTCTGGGCCGGACACTCTGGTCTGGCCGAACACTCCGGTCCGGTTTGGCCGGACACTCCGGTCGGCCTGGACAGTCCGGTCGGTATGAGCCGGACACTCCGGCGTGGGTTTCCTGCTCGTGTTCTTGAGCGGAAATCGTCGCCTTTGGCCTCAAATCCGCGAAAAACTGGCCAAATCGGGCTGGGGAAACCTATGGAACTTTATTTGCATGTTAATAGCAATGTTATTAGTATGAATTTTTTGAACACCATTATTGCTAATGCTATGGAAAAGTCTAAGCTTGGGGAAGCTGGTTTTGATGATATTTTTAGTCTCCTAAGCACGGAGGAGAAAATTTACTTTGATGATACTATACCTCCAATATATGATGATTACAATGATGAATATGATATTTTCAGTCCACCTACTATTGAGGAGAAAAAACGTTATGATTACAATGTGCCTCCTATATTTGATGATTATGGTGATGAGAATAATAATGATAGCTATTTTGTTGAATTTTCTCCCACTATAATTAATAAGAATGACTACATTTATGTGGAGAGTAATAATTATTTTATGCATGTGGCTCATGATAAGAATATTTTATGTGATAGTTATATTGTGAATTTTATTCATGATGCTACTGAAAGTTATTATGAGAGAGGGAAACATAGTTTTATTGATATGGGGTGGCCCGATCTTCTCAGTAAGCGGATGGCGGTGATGATGGTGGATGATAGATAACTAGTATGTAGCTATGAACTCTCCCGCTCGATCCCTGATGCCTATGCAACAGCTCTCGAACCTTGTAGGATATTCACAACACCACGCTCTTGCGCACGCAGCTGTGACCACGAACGGTAGTATGCAATCTACTAATTCCCAATGGAACAACAGATCACACTCAATTATAGTTGGTAGATTCGAACACAGGGTAATTCCATAGGTTCTATGAAAGAAACAACTCCAAAATATTTTAACGTGGTCTCAAAACCTAACTAGGGGTCGCCCCAGGGCTTATAAGGGAAGCTGGGGCAGCCAGAAAACGAAACGACACGCAAACGACTCAAACTGATACAAACCGACTCGGACCAGATTCGGTCGGCGAGCGGACACTCCGGTCGAAATCGGCCGGACAGTCCGGTCAGGCCGGAAACTTCATAGTTTCCGGATGGTGTCCGGCAGTGTCCGATTTGATATTCTGATTGTCCACGCCAGTTCGCCTCTCGACCAGGCCGAGCAGTCCGGGTGGATCCGGCCAGACAGTCCGGTCGTGGCAGGTCTTCTTGCCTCCGTCTTGATGATCTTCTCTTGCGCCTTCCTCCCGCTCCTCCCTCGCGCATCCTTGGGCGATCATCATGTTGGGCTTCTCTTGTAGCCCTTCTCCTCCTCGCGCCATGCTTGTTTCTCCAACGAACCTGATCATACATAAATGCATAGACTTAGGCAGTATAAAGTTCTCATCAATCAAAGTACCAGATTCGTTTAGGAGTAAATTCACCTGTTGTTCTAGTAGCTTAGAACGAGCTCTTGTAATAGGTCCAATTCTAATCTCATTGGATTGATCCTTTCTTGCAACAGTTGTAGCATCTTCAGTAGTCATTGGGGTAGGTATAATTGTAGGGATGTCCTCATCATCTCCCCCCCTCCTTGAAAAGGCGTCGACCTCGACGCTCCAAGGTCTTCTCCAGCATATGGTGACAAATCAGCAACGTTGAAGTTGTTGCTAACTCCACCAAACTCCTCAATAGGTATATCAACCGAGTAGGCGTTATCATTAATCTTGGCTAACACCTTGTAAGGACCAGCACCACGTGGCTTCAATTTTGACTTTCGAAGTAGTGGAAACCTATCCTTGCGTAAATGCACCCAAACCATATCTCCAGGCTCGAACAACACTTCTTTCCTTGCTTGATTCCTTGCAGCAGCAATGTGCTTGCCTTTCTTCTCAATAGCCTCTCGAGTCTTCTCATGTATTTTCTTCACATAATCAACACGTTTTGATGCCTCCATATCAATTCTCTCATGTAATGGCAGAGGCAACATATCAAGTGGCGTCAATGGCTTGAAACCATACACCACCTCAAAAGGACAAAGCTGGGTAGTTGAATGCACAACCCTGTTGTAAGCAAACTCAACATGTGGCAAACACTCTTCCCACTCCCGCAGATTCTTTTTAATCATGGTCCTTAGCAGATGTTCGGTTCACCACCTCCGTTTGACCATCTGTTTGGGGATGACATGTAGTACTGAACAGCAGCTTCGTTCCTAGCTTCCCCCATAAGGTCTTCCAAAAGTAGCTCATGAACTTCACGTCACGGTCAGAAACAATCGTCTTTGGTACTCCATGTAATCTCACAATGTCCCTGAAAAACAGGTTAGCAACATGCGACGCATCGTCGCTTTTGTGGCAGGCAATAAAATGAGCCATCTTAGAGAACCTATCCACTACCACAAATATAGAATCATGACCTCTCTATGTTTTAGGTAGACCTAGCACAAAATCCATACTAATGTCTTCCCATGGAGTAGTAGGTGCAGAGAGAGGTGTATACAAACCGTGAGGCTTCAACTTAGATTTCGACTTGTGGCATGTAATACGTCGGCTCACAAGTCTGTACACATCACGCCTCATCTTGGGCCAATAAAAGTGATCAGCAAGCATGAACAACGTCTTCTCACGCCCAAAGTGACCCATCAAACCACCAGCATGTGATTCCTGCACTAAAAACAAACGCAACGACGATTCTAGAATACATAGTTTGTTAGCTCGAAACAAATATCCATCATGTATATGATACTTATCCCATGCGTTTCTAAGAGCACACAAACGATATGGTTCAGCAAAATCATGGTCAGTTGCATAAAGTGCACAAATAGCTTCTAATCCAGGAATTTTAACATCAAGATTGATTAATAGCATGTTCTTCCTAGATAGAGCATCAGCAACAACGTTCCCTTTTCCTTTCTTATAGTTAATGATGTAAGGAAAAGACTCAATGAACTCAACCCATTTATCTAATCTTCTATACAAGTTTGATTGAGCTTTCAAGTATTTCAATGCTTCATGATCAGAATGTATGATGAATTCCTTTGGCCACAAATAATGTTGCCAACTTCAAGTACTCTCACAAGCGCATACAATTCTTTATCATAGATACAATAATTCAAACGAGCACCAGTCAATTTCTCAGAAAAATAAGCTATAGGCCGACCCTCTTGCATCAAAACGCCACCTATGCCTATACCACTAGCATCACATTCAACTTCAAATTGCTTTGAAAAATCAGGTAATGCAAGTAATGGTGCAGAAGTAAGCAAACGTTTTAATGTATCAAAAGCAATGTCTTGGGCCGCGCCCCACACAAAAAGAACACCTTTCTTTGTCAAATCATTTAATGGTGCAGCAATGGTGCTAAAATCTTTCACAAAGCGCCTATAGAAACCAGCGAGACCGTGGAAACTACACACTTGACTAACATTCATTGGAGTAGGCCAATTCTGAATTGATTCAATTTTAGATTGATCTACCTCTACTCCATGCTTAGAAACAATAAATCCTAGGAATATGACCTTATCTTTTGCAAATGTACACTTCTCAAGATTAGCATACAGTTTATTATCACGTAACACTTGGAAAACTTGTCTAATATGAGTGCAATGTTCAGATTCGGTGTGGCTGTATATAAGTATCATCAAAGTAAACAACCACAAAACGACCAATAAACTCTCTCAAAACATGATTCATCAAACGCATGAAAGTACTAGGTGCATTAGTAAGACCAAACGGCATGACTAACCACTCATACAAACCAAATTTAGTTTAGAAAGCAGTTTTCCATTCATCCCCTTCTTTCATCCTAATTTGATGATAACCACTACGCAAGTCAATTTTAGAGAAAACAGCAGCACCACTCAATTCATCTAGCATGTCCTCTAAGCGTGGAATAGGATGACGATATTGAATAGTGATGTTATTAATCGCTCTACAATCAACACACATGCGCCATGTACCATTTTTCTTAGGAACTAAAATAACAGGAACAGCACAAGGGCTAAGAGAGACACGAATGTACCCTTTATCCAACAACGCTTGTACTTGCTTCTGAATTTCCTTAGTTTCTTCGGGATTAGTCCTGTAAGGTGCACGGTTGGGAAGTGTGGCGCTAGGAATCAGGTTCACTTTATGTTCTATACCACGCAATGGAGGCAAACCTACGGGTACGTCTTCTGGAAACACATCCCCGAAGTCCTGCAAAACAGAAGAGACACCAAGAGAAATAGGGGTCATGTCGTTAGAAACCAATACCTCGCCCTTATACATGAGCACAAGTGGCATGGCTATAGGATCCTCACGAAACTCTCTCATATCCTCCTTGGTGGCTAATATCAATAACCCAGGCACTCTCTCACTTTTCGTTATATCACTCAATTTAGGCTCAATTACATCAGGAACAGCTGTGACACAGTCTTGCCGAGTGGTAGTATCTTCCTTCAAGTTCACCTCTATCTTCTGGTGAGAATCATTCACAATTTCTTGTGGTGTCATTGGCTACATAGTAATCTTCTTTCCTTTGAATTCGAAGTGATATGTATTGGCTCGGCCATTGTGTTGCACAAGGCGATCATAGAGCCAAGGCCGACCCAATAGCAGGTGACAAATAGTCATAGGAACCACATCAAAATCAATTGAATCTTTGTATGGCCCTATTTGAAAATTCACACGAACCATATGATTTACCTTCATCTCACCATTGTTGCTCAACTATTGTATGTAGTATGGCTTGGGATGAGGTAAGTATGTCAAAGTCAGTTTGGCACATAGTTCCTTACTTGCAAGATTTCTGCAGCTACCTCCAACAATAATTACCTTGCAAGCTTTGTTTGGTCCAACTAGAGCTTTTGTTTGGAACAAGTTGCAATGCTGGGATTCCTCAACCGGTTGCACACTAAGTACACGTGAAGATACGACAATAGTGGGTGCACACTCAGCATATGCATCAGCACCAACCTCGCCGTCATCAATATCATCATCAGAAGCTTCATCTCCACTTTCTACTTCACCTTGTTCGTTAACAAACATAACCTTTGTTTTTGGACAATCTTTCTTGTAGTGACCTCTACCTCCACAAGTATGGCACACCACATCACGAGTACATGCAGTAGACATATTGGAACCCAAGCTAGCAGCAGGAGCAGCGGGTTTCTGAGCATTAGAACCAAACGAAGGTGTACTTGCGGGCTTGGCCGATGGTGTAAAGGGAGCAGTAGCTGGTGGCGCAGCTGTAGAAGGTGTAGACTTGGCCGAAAATCTACTGGAGGACGGAAAACGAGCACGTGACTTCGCCTCTTCTGCCAACTGGGATTCGGCCTCTCTAGCATGATGCAACAACTCATTCATGGTCTCATACTTGTGATGACGAACAATGCTCTTGATCGGTAACTTCAAATTGTTTAGGAATAGATGCATGGTCATCTCAATGGACTCACGAATTCTAGCACGCTACATAAGCATCTCCATCTCCATGTACTACTCATCAACTGTCATGGTGCCTTGCTTTAGTTGCGTCAATTTATCAAAAACTGATCGCAAGTAGTTGGTTGGTACGAAACGAGCTTTCATGATTTGCTTCATCTCGCGCCAATCCATCACAGGAAGTTCATTGTCCTCCCTTCTATGTTGCACAAGAGAATCCCACCAACGTAAAGCATAACCATCAAATTCCGATGCTGCAAGCTTGATCTTCTTATCTTCTGGATAGTCAAATAAGCGCCAGAGTCACGATGTTCCTTGTCCTTGGGACTCTTCTTGTGATGGTGGTGCATTCTTGAGCTTGGTTGAGCATTATGGATGGTGCTCAACATGTACTCTCCGTCTTCATGGTGAAGTTGCCTTGAACGACGTCTTGTATCCTCTTGATGTTGGTGATGATCTCGAGAGGATATTTGTAGATCAAGATTCTTGCCTTGTGGCGCCTTGTTTGGAAGATGATGTTTGGGCGCCACTCTTCTTGGAGTAGATGGCACTTGATGCCTTGGAGATAGACGCACTTGACACCTTGGAGATGGTCGTGCTTGGCGCCTTGGAGATGGTGGCGCTTGACGGCTTGGTGGTGATGGCTCTCGTCGCCTTGGAGATGGTGGCGCATGACGCCATGTAGGTAGTCGTGCCTGACGCCTTGGAGGAGGATCATCGTAGTAGGTGGTGCCCTTTGGTGTGGAATGCTTGGCCTTGAAGGTCATGGTTTCTTGATGATGCGCCTCCACTAGCTTGGCGTAGTAGTCCTCCATCTCCAAGCGCTGGAGGTATTCTTCATGGCTCATGGAAGAGCCCTCGAAGTGGGTGAAGCACGCCATGTCCTCCATGCTTGGTGAGGCGTCGTAGTTGTAGCACTCGAAGTCATCCATGCTTGGGGAGTCGTTGTTGATGTAGTACTCCATATCACCCAAGCATGTGGAGCCATTGTCGGTGTAGTGCTCCATGCATGAGGAGCCATTGTGGATGTAGAGCTCCAATTCCTCCATGCTTGAGGAGCCATGGTTGATGACGTGCTCCATGTCTTCCATGCATGTGGAGCCATCATATGTGCAATGCTCCGGGTCCTCAAAGCATGCGGAGCCATTGTCGGTGTAGTGCTCCATCATGTCCTCTATACTTGTGGAGTCGTAGTCGTGGTGGCTCATCATGGATTCTTCATAGATATCATCCTCGGTTTCGGAGTCCCTAGACATGATTCACAAGACCAAGTGGTGTATATGGAAGTGGTAGGGGGGTTAGGGATGCAACGTCAAACCATACTTTACCTTGGAAGATAGTATCGTGCAAGTGGCAACACTTGAGAGCAATCAAAACCAAGCAAAGTGAAGTTCACGCGGAACACCAAAACCAACTAACCACTAAAAAACACACACACACAAAGCTAATGGTGGGTAGGTATGGAAGGTGGCATGTCAAGAACCAATCCGAACTCAAGATGTTGTAATGGCAAGTAAAGAACCACAATGATCACAAAGCAAAACAAGTCAATCCACAAGAGGAAATATGTACAAGGAAACACACACAGTGGGATAAATGGGACTTGTGCGACGGAGAAAGTGAGCTAAGAACCAAATGATTACCTAGCGAAGACTATAAGCTCGTGTCGCACAAGTGCAAGGAGAGATGCTAGTTCGATTGCAATAAATTGGTGGGCTACAAGATATGCATAATAAGTACCACCTATTTGATGTTTATCGAGCTTGCGCTTCCTATTCTATGAGGCACTTGTTTCTTTCTTTTTCTTTTTCTATTTTTTTTCACTTTTCTTTTCTTTTTCACTTGCCCATTCTTTGTGCCAACAACTATACAAGATAACTATATGAGATAGCGCGCTCACAACTTTTGCTCGGAATTCTACAAGGTATCAAATGTGCATAGCCCAAGCAATCATAGGAGGAACTAGTCTCAATAGGTGTTTGTTGAACGCAAAGATAGTGTGGCTCACAAAGGGATGCAAGTGGGGAGAAGTCGCGGAATTTTTATACCTTTCGTTGCCGATCTTCACCCTTTATTGGTGGATTCCGCCTTGCTCACGGAATTTGGATGGAGTAGATAGCATGAAGCATGGATATAATGATGTAGAGCTCCTTCTCCTCTTCAAAACGAGCTAAAGAACACCAAAATCCGAGTTCGTATGCAAAAGTTATACTCAAAACCGTGAAGCAGATTTTTCTGTCAACAGGAGGGGCGGACAGTCTGGTGCGTGTAGGCCGGACAGTCCGGCCGGGCCAGATATTCCGGTCAGTTTAGGCCAGAAACTCCGGTGGAGCAGATATTCCGGTCCGTTTTGGCCGGACAGTCCGGTCCGGTCGAACCAGAACTTCCAGAACACGAACGGGACGAGTTTTCGCGGAAAAACTGGGACCAAAACCTCAAATTGATGGGGGAAATTAAGGAATTAGGCTATGGAAACGCAGGGGAAGGTAGATCAACAAGTTTAGCAAGTAATCCACAGATCAAAACCTACCAAAACACACTCAAATCACAGATCGATCCAAAACACAAAATTGGGGCTATTTTTTGGGGATTTTCGAATTTATGGGGGAAAAGACCAAATCGAGGAGAAATCCGTGACAACCAAAAGCCGCTGATACCAGATGATGTGGGTTGACACAAGATCCACTGGAATTTGTGGCTATTTTTGTGGTTTTTCAAGAAAAAAATTGGTGGGGAAGAACGAGGGTGAAATCCGTGACAACTTGTGCTCTGATACCAGATGATAAGGGCAAACCTCTAGGGTGGCCCGATATTCACGGATCTTGTGGTCAAATCGATGGGAAAGCGAGGGGAAAGGGAGAAGGTAGCATAAGCGAACGCACACCTCGCAAAGAACACGATGAACACACACAAAACACACACGGTACAAGGCCGATTTCTCTCACCGGTGGCCACCGGTCCGATAGAATCCTCGCAAGGAAAGATCGGTCAACGTGCTCCCGTCAATCCCAAGCGGAGAGGGAAGAACACCTTGGAGAGGGTCTTGACGTCTTGGCAAAGGGACACTGATGCCAAGGCCTTGTACAACGAGGGAGGCGCGATGCAAACTCCAACGAGGTGGTGACGATAGTCGATCCCCTTTGATAGAAGGGGATGAGGCAAAACTAGAGATTCCACAAAGGGGGTTTTCTTTAGTCTATCATCTATGCCCAAGGGATACATGAGGGGGTGGGGGCTCTATTTATAGGCCAGCCACAAGTTCAGGGGTAGTTTGGGCATAAAACTAGGGTTTGGTGCGAAATAGAGGGGTACATGGGCCAAGGGCCCAACTGTTGGCTCGCAGGCCCATCACTTGGGCCGGACACTCCGGGTCGAGTGGGCCGGACAGTCCGGGGTGGCCGAACACTCCGGGTCGAGTGGGCCGGACAGTCCGGGGTGGCCGGACACTCCGGGTAGTGTCTGGGTAGAGTCCGATGTAGCACACAGAATGTCCGCGCGAGGTTCGGGCTCGGGCAGGCCGGACACTCCGGCTGAGTCGCGCCGGACACTCCGGCTGGTTCCGGGCGGACTCTCCGAGGCGATGAAGGCAGAGACTCTAGTTCTGCAGCTTGCTGCTCCTTGTCCATCTTCTCTTCCAAGCCTTCGTCTTGTCGTGCTTGTTGCTCCAGGCTTTCTCCCATGCCTCCGTACTTGTTGGTGTGAACCTATCATTGATATGGGACGGAGTATGAAGTAGTATACCATTTAAGAGGGTAGGAAGTGGGTTCGCATAGAGGAACGGATTCACCTTTGGAGTCCATGGCGACTTGGCATATGTTGGAGACCATGATGAGGTAACGACCGAAGGTCGGGCTACATCAGAAGGTTGTTGGTGTAGGGGTTGAAGCTTCCTTGTAGGTGAAGTACGTCTTGGGCTTGTTGTACTTGATATCCTCTTGCACTTGACGTTCAGCCTTTGTTGCGATGTGCACAAGCTCAAACATGTTGTCGTAGGTTTGGAACTCGACGATGCGCTTGATTGCGTGATTCAAGCCAATAAGGAAAGGAAAAAGTCTATTCTAAACCTTGAACTCATAGAGGTTCGCCAGTTTAAACCCTGACATTGAAATCCCGTTCGTTTGCACCCTGAACTATTAGATCCTGGTCTAAATCAAACCCTGACCCTATTGGACCAGGTTGATGTAAGCCACGTAGACAAACGTTTTTCAAAAAGAGCCCTATATAATTATCTATTTCAAACACGTGGTCCCTGACTCTCTAGATCTGTTCTCTTAGATCAAAGATGTGCCGTTTGCGGCCTCCGCACTGGAAAGCAACTCAAATTGATTAAAATTCCCCTTGTCAATCTCTCAAATTAGTCAACAATTTTATTACAAACTCATTAATTTGTGATCTGTACGTACTCAATTAGATTCTCCGAATAGAAAAATTGGGTTAATGACAATCAGACTAATAGCATAGACGACCAGGACAGTCCTACATGCATACTAGATTCAAATCGTGGATGAGCTCCAAATCGTGGACGCGACACTAGACAGCAGTAGATGCATATACGAGCTCTAAATCGTGGTGCATACGAGCTCCAAATCCAAAGCGACTGAGCGACTGTCGGTGTGGCACAGGAAGAACTGCCGCGTACGTGAGCTCGTTGGGAGTCTGAATCGAACGCTAGCGACCAACGGAGCAGCGGCGTATGGCGGCGGTCGTCGGAACAGCGACACAGCGCACGGGAAGTAGCGGGAAGCAGTGCGCCGAGGTGGAGCTCCTAGGCATGTTGGCCTCGCTCGGGGAGGGCTGGCCGCCGCCGACAACGGGCACGCGGCATGGCCAAGTGGGAGAGGACGAGGAGTTGGAGGAGGAATATATCCGGGAATAAGAAAAAAAATGATAAGACATCAGGCCCACTGTCAGTGAGAGTAGCCTCTAATCCCGGTCAGGGTATGTGATTTCCTAGTGTACCAAACACCTCCAGGGTTAGATTTAGACCGGGATGCAATAGTTTAGGGTACAAACGACCGGGATTTCGACATCAGGGTTTAAACCGGCGAACATGTATGAATTGAGGGTTTAGAATAAACTTTTTCCATAAGGAAACATGCCATTGTTTGCTCCATGCGCTCATCAATGTTGGCGCGAATCAATTGAGTTCCATTTCCTTGAAGTATTCTTCCACGGTCTTTGTCCCTTGACGAAGAGCTTGAAGGTTGTTGAAGAGGTCACGTGTGTAGTGCGCGAGGACAAACCCGGATCTCATGTGAGCCTTCATGTCATGCCAAGTTGTGATTGACGGCTCTCGTCTTGCATCACGAGCAACTTGAACTTGTTCCCACCAAAGGTTGGCGTAATCATCAAACTGTAGCGAAGCCATGGCGACCATCTTGTCGTTGCTATAGTTGTGCATGCGGAAGATCTTGTCGACTTTGAGTGCCCACGAGAGGTATTCTTTGGGGTCATTGGATTTGGTGAACTTGGGCATCATTAACTTGAGCTTGCAAAAAGTTTCTTCATCGTTGCGGTCATTGCGACAAGCCTGGTGACCTTGTTGATGATCTTGTAGTTGGGGAGGTGGAACTTGGTTCTCGCGTCCTTGTTGCGGAGCTTTCTCTTGATATTGTTGTTGAGGAGGAGCTTGCTCTTGCTCTTGGCGCGGTTGTTGATGTGGTTGAGGCGCTTGAGCCTCAAGGTGGCGCGGGTGTGGAGCCTCTTGACGTGGTTGATGACGAAGAGGAGGCTCGTTCCTCGGTTGGTGGTGTTGGTTAGGCACATGGGCCTCATGGCGAAGCACATGGTCATGAGCCTCTTGACATGGTGGGCGTTGCTCAACTTGTATAACTTCATGCTCCAAGTTTTGTTGATGTGGAGGAGGCGCCGCATGATGACCATGGTGTCGTTGTTGACGTTCATGACGTTGATGACGAAGAGGATGATCTTGGAGAGCTTCACGTCGATGACGAGCTTGATTCTCCAAGTTGGAGTCATCATTTGTTGTGTCAAGTATGTGTCGCGGTCGATGGTGGTAGACTTGCGGTTGTACTTGCGGTTGCGCTTGAGGTTCCTCTTGTGGTTGCTCTTGTCGGATCACTAGTGCCCTTGCGTGATGACGGTGTGCCTCTTGCCTTGCTCGTGGCCTTTAAGAGAGGTCACCACCATAGCTTGACGTTGCGGCGTGCCGTGGGGAAGGTACATAGTTCGAAGAGATTCCATCTTCAACCACGGGCGCATCATTGCGTCTTTGAGCACTTTGATGTAGATCTTGTGGAAGAGGTGCATGACGATGCGAAGAACTTGCCGAGCTTGATGCACGTGAACGTGGTCTTGCCATGCCGTCGATGAGGAGTCGAAGATTGTCATTTATTTCGGCGACGGAGCGTTGGAGCGCTTCATTTTGGTGGCCGGAGTTGTGATGCATTGCATGCATTTGTCGTTCGAGGCCATCGAAGCGGTTGTCGATGTTCTTGAACTCGGCTTGTGTGTCGCCAAATTGTTCATCTTGTCGCGTCTCAAGGGTTTGGCAACATTCACAGAACTCTTGCCAAACGATGAAGTGACTTGCGCGCGTCATGTACAGACATTGATCTTCTTCTTGGGAAGGTGGTTGGCTCGTCTCACCGTGCCTATCCATCATGCAAAACACACAAGTATTGTATATGGAAGTGGAATATGGTGGTGTTAGTCTTGTACCTCACCTTGGGGATTGCACCAAACTAGAAACCACAAGTGAGAGCTATAAGCGTGCAAACTGGAAATGCAGAGAAAACTCACACTAAAGAAAGAACTAACTCTCAAAAGCTTGTTGGTGGTAGGTTAGGATTGTGGAAAGCCAAAGAACCAACCAAAAGAAAAGGGATAGTCAAAAGTGGGTAAAATCCAACAAAACTCAAGTCAAAGGCGAAGGTCAACAACTCGAAAGGGTGACGGGAACCTACGACTATATACACACACGTGGAGAAAGTTGGGATTGACACGACTATGAAAATGAGAAAACTAAATGACCTAACGAAGCCTAAGCTCGTTGTCGTGCCAATGCAAGGAGAGACTGTGGCTCGTTTGCAAAGATTAAAAGTGAGCAACGGATTTGTGCACTTGCCTTGGGCGCTCTTCTTTCTCTCTTGCTTACAAGCTTTGAGACTCTCTTTTGCAAGGGGAGACTATTTTTCTTTGTATCTTTTTCCTTTTTTTTGCTCTCCCTTGATGCTACCTAGTCACACTTGCTATTGCTCTTGCACTCTCACTATCCAAGGACAAATGCACAATTCTCAAGCAAACACAAGATGAGCCACTCTCATGGGATAGGTACACACAAAGGAAGATGGGGGTTAACAAGGTGACGCAAGTTATACCTTCTTTGATGATGAACTTGGCGTCGGTGGTGCGGGATGATGTTCGTGGTCCGTGGTGTCGATGAGCGCGGAAGTTGATGATGCGAAAGCTGGTTGGTAGTTGTTGACACGCACACGGGACACGAGCAAACAAAGGAGATTAGCCAATGCAAAAAATGAGGCAACACGGTCATAGGCGTTACTGCCGGACACTCCGGTCTGTCATGGCCGGGTACTCCGGTCTGGCCGGACACTCTGGTCTGGTTCGGCCGGACACTCCAGTCTGTACGAGCCGGATACTCTGGCGCGGGTTTCCTGCTCGTGTTCTTGAGCGGAAATCCTCGCCTTTGGGCCTCAAATCCGCAAAAAACTGGCCAAATCGGGCTGGGGAAACGCAGGATAAAGCTGGACCAACTCCTTAGACAAGGTTTGGTCGGATCAAAACCACAAATAACACTCCAAATCAAGAGATCGATCAAAAGGCAAATATGGGCTGTTTTTTTGTGGGGATTTTCGAATTTTTGGTGGATAGAAGAAAATTTTGTGGGGGAAATCGTGAGCAACGAAGCTCTTGATACCAATATGTTGAGGGCAAACCTCTAGGGTGGCCCGATCATTCGCAATTCCCTTTCAAATCGAGGGTGGAGTGCGGGGGAAGGAGGGAAGGATGAACACGACGAACACACGCACGAAGAACGCGATGAACACACACATACGCAAAACCACGATAAACACCAATAGCTCACGCCGGCGGTGACCGGTCCGGCGCAATCCCTAGGATCGGCGTCGGGCGGAGGACTCTCTCTTGAACCGGCACGGCGAGATGGGAGACTCGGTGAGATCTTGACGTCTAGGCAAAGGGACACCGATGCCTAGGCCTTGTACAACGTGGAGGCACAATGCAAACTCCAACGAGGTTTGGGGATATTGGTCCTCCTTCGTCAAGGAGCATGAGGCAAGAATTAGATAGATCCACAAAGGGGTTTCCACTAATTCCAATATCAAGCCTAGGTTTTACAATGGAGGTGGGGGTCTATATATAGGCGAACCACAAGTTCAGGGGTAATTCAGGCATTAAAGTAGAGTTCTGGGCGAAGTAGAGGGGTACATGGGCCATAGGGCCCAGCTAGGCTCGCAGGCCCATCTTCAGGCCAGACAGTCCGGGTCGGAACGGCCGGACAGTCCGGGGTGGCCGGACACTCCGGGCAGTGTCTGAACTGGCACATAGAATGTCCGAGTCGAGACGGGGCAGGGGTAGGCCGGACATCCGGCTGAGTCACACCGAACACTCTGGCTGGGTCGGACACTCCGGCTGGAGTCGGGCGGACACTCTATCTCTGGCAGCTTCAGCTCAGGTGCAGCTTCAGGGCTCGTGGGTCGACGCGGCGGGGGCTCGTACCTGATGATGCACAAAGTAGTGGTATGAAGTAGCACGCCATCCAAGGAGGTATCAAATTGGCACGAAGAGAGGAGCGAGTTCACCTTAGCTTGGAGGAGTTTAGCTCGGGCACGAGTCATCGGTCCACTTGGGGGACTTGTTGTTGTAGATGTAGAAGCGTCCGTAGGACGGGCTGCATCACATGGGATAGATTTTTATGCCAACCTAATTGTACTTGGAACCAAAGGATTGGAAGTAGTACTAGGTACGGATTGGATGTCAAGGCATAAAGGACTGATAGACTGTGCTAAGAAAGCCATCACCATGACCAGTAGCTCTGGAGTAACAGTAGAGCATATATCTGAAACCTTACCTCGTGAATTCAAGTAAAACAAGAGCCTAGCCCTACCCACCATAGACCAAGTCAGAGTAGTCTGTGAATACCCCGACGTATTCCTAGATGAATTGCCAGGTATGCCCCCGGATAGGGATATTGAGTTCATTATCGAACTAATTCCCGGAACCGGACCCATAGCCCAGAGACCCTATAGCATGAACCCCTCAGAGTTAGTGGAACTAAAGAAGCAGTTGGATGCTATGTTAGCAAAAGGCTTGATTCAACCAAGCGCACCGCCATGGAGATCACCAGTTTTATTTGTCGACAAGAAAGATGGAGGCAACCGTTTGTGCACAGATTACAGAAAGTTGAATGAGGTCACCATCAAGAACAAGTACCCCTTGCCAAAGATAGAGGATCTATTTGATCAATTGACTGGAGCCCAGGTATTCTCAAAGATTGATCTTAGGACTGGTTATCACCAACTTAAGATTAGTGCAACAGATATTCCGAAGACCGCCTTTACTACTCGCTATGGTTTATACGAGTATACGGTTATGTCTTTTGGATTAACCAATGCCCCTGCTTATTTCATGAATCTCATGAATACGATCTTTATGAATTTTCTAGATAAGCTTGTAGTGGTGTTTATCGACGACATCCTTATGCCAAGTTCAGCAAGTATGAGTTTTGGCTGAAAGAAGTAGGATTCCTAGGACATATTGTGTCTGCCGGAGGAGTCTCTGTTGATCCCGCCAAGATCAAAGATGTTGAAGAATGGGAAGCCCCAACCACTCAAACCCAAGTCTGTGCATTTCTCGGATTAGCGGGATACTACCGTAAGTTCGTAGAAGGATTCTCGAGCATCGCCAGACCCATGACCCAATTGTTGAAGAAGGACAAGAAGTTTGAATGGACTGACAAATGTGAAGCCGGTTTTCAACAGCTGAAGAAGAGATTGATATCAGCCCCAATATTGATCATGCCAGACATCAAGAAGTCGTTTGATGTGTATTGTGATGCATCCAAGATTGGTCTAGGATGTGTATTGATGCAAGAAGGCAAAGTTATCGCGTATCTATCTCGACAACTAAAGCAGCACGAGCAGAACTATCCGACCCATGATCTTGAATTAGCAGTCGTAGTTTTGGCACTGAAGACATGGCGTCATTATCTGATGGGTAATCGCTGTGAGATTTACTCAAATCACAAGAGCATGAAGTATATTTTCACTCAGAAGGAGCTGAATATGAGGCAAAGGAGATGGATAGAGTTAATCAAGGATTATGACCTTGACATTCACTATCACCCCGGCAAAGCCAATGTGGTAGCGGATGCTCTTAGCAGATTGCCGTGTAGGCTAAACACCATGATCAAGGAGAAGCAGCCAAGTTTGTATGAGGAGTTGGAGAAGTTTAGGACTGAATTAGTTAGTAATCGATTCTTAGCTAGCATTGAACTTCAACCCACGTTGATCAGCCAAATCAAGGAAGCCCAGAAGGGAAATGAAAGTATCTATGGAATCAAACGTCGTATTGGTATAGGAAAGGTACCTGGATTCACTGAAGACGAAGAAGGAGTTCTGTGGTACAAAGGACATATCTGTGTGCCAGCAGATTCGGAGCTAAAGCAGGTTATCATGCAGGAAGCTCATGATACTCTTTATTCTATCCACCCTGGAGGAATGAAGATGTATCAAGATTTGAAGGAGCAATTTTGGTGGCACAAGATGAAGAGAGAAATCAGAAGCTACATCGCCAAGTGTGACATCTGTCAAAGAGTCAAAGCAGAGCATCAGAGACCTGCAGGACTGTTGCAACCCTTTCAGATTCCGGAATGGAAATGGGATTCCGTCGGAATGGACTTTATCACCGGTTTGCCTACTTCTAGTAGGGGAAATGACACAATCTGGGTCATAGTTGATAGACTGTCCAAGGTAGCTCACTTCCTACCTGTCAAGACAACCTATCAGAGTTCGAAGCTAGCAGAACTGTATATTGCTAGTATTGTTAGTCTGCATGGAACCCCCAAGACCATCGTATCAGATCGAGGAACCCAGTTTACCTCGAGATTTTGGCAGAAAGTTCAGGAAGGATTGGGAACAAAGTTGAATTTCAGCACCGCTTATCACTCGCAAACTGATGGACAGACTGAGCGAGTCAACCAGATCCTACAGGATATGTTAAGAGCTTTGTGTTGGAATACGGATCAAAATGGGAAGACTACCTGCCTTTCGCAGAATTCTCATATAACAACAGTTATCAAGCTAGTTTGCAAATGGCACCATTTGAATTCCAATACGGAAGAAAGTGTTGTACCCCTTTGAATTTGTCGCAAGTAGGAGAGAGTCAGATCTTTGGACCCGACATTCTCTGAGAAGCCGAAGAGAAGGTTCACAAAGTCCGTGAGCACCTCAAGACTGCCCAATCCAGACAAAAGAGTTATGCTGACAAGAGAAGGAGAGACCTGACTTTCAATGTTGGAGATTTTGTATATCTCAAGGTTTCACCATTGAAAGGAACCCAACGCTTTAGTCTGAAAGGAAAGTTAGCCCCCAGATATATCAAGCCCTTCAAGATTCTGAATCGTTGAGGAGAAGTATCGTATCAACTGGAACTGCCTGAAGAGATGTCAGCCATCCACAATGTGTTCCATATCTCGTTACTTCGCAAATGCCTGGAAGTGCTAGAGAAGACTGAAGTTTTCAAGAACATCGATCACAGAGCTGTGGAAATCAATAATGACCTGACCTATCATGAAGTGCCTATCCGTATCTTGGAAGAAGCTTACAGAACCACCAGGACCAGGAGTATCAACTTTCTCAAGATCCAATTGAGCAACCATACCGAAGATCAAGCCACTTGGGAGCGAGAAGATTACATTAGGATAGAGTTCCCAGATCTCTTTAGTTCCTAGTTTTCTTTGTAAATCTCGGGACGAGATTTTGTTTAAGGGGGAAGTTTTGTAACTTCCAAAACTTTAATCCAAGGTTATTAAGATCCAAATCATCAAAATTAGGGTTAACAAAAACTTTCCCAATTAAAATTATTAAAGCATTCATATGTGTGTGCATTTAAAATAGGAGTTGTTTGAATTGCCATGATTAAGTGATCCATTGCTTGTAAAATGACTCTTAGGTGAAATAAACATCATCTAGATCATTCCCAAACAAATCCCAAAGAAAAACAAATCAAAATGAATAAAAGAAGCAAATGGTCATTTGTGCCAAATTAACTACCATGCCTACTTTGGCTATTCCTAGAACTCAAAACCTAACAGAAACAATTGTGGATCTTTGCACCCCTTGCTAGTACACATAATGATGTACTAAGGTCCACTTTGTGATCTGTCAAAAACATTCAAACACTAAATTTAAATGACATTTGAAAATAGAATCTAGTGTAGGTATCAAGATCACCCTATTTCAAAAACCATTCAAATGAGCTCAATTTTCAAAAACCAAGCACCCACAGAGTCTCAAGCTTAGTACTAGCACACCCACCAAAAATCTTTTCAACATTCAAAAGTAATTTTCTTGCGGACATTTTTACAAACACATGGTAGGCAGGGTTTACACTCTAAAAATAGCTCACTGTTTTGTACAAGGTTTTGCCCCCATTTGATCTCCATTTAATCCCTTTGTGTCCATTTGATCAAACAAGGCCAGTAGCACCCCATCCCTACCCCCTAGTGGCAATGCCATACCATGCCGAGCACCATGCATGCCGGCCGACAATGCCATCGCCGCAGCAGACCACTCCTCTCCCCCTCACCATGTCTACTAGCTAGCCCACACCTCACCGCCACTCTCTGTCCCCTCCTGAGCACAGCCGAGCCGTGGACCACCGCCAATGCGCCGCGCCCAGTGCGTCTGCACCATGCCGAGCATGCACTAGAGCGCCGCGCCCGACACGCGTGCACACGCCGCCCCTCGACCGCAGCCCGCGCCCACTACTTCGCCATGACCCTAGGAACACCGCAGACATGCCCGTCCGCTGCCCATTGCACCACAGCCACCGCTCACGGTGAAGACCGCCACCTCTGCCGCTCAGAGCGTGCGCACCGCCCGACCAAATGCCACCACCCCTAAGCCTGCATTCAAGCCATAGCGCACCGCCAGGAGAGCAGCCACCGTCCCCTACCTCGAGCCACGCAGCTAGCACGTTGTGCAGCCCTCGCCGGAGCCGCCCGCCCATGCCTCTCGGTCGCGTCGTCGAGCTATAAATAGAGGCCACCCCAGCCATTTTCTGCACACCACTCACCTCCCCTCTTGCCACTGATCAGTTCCCACTTCTCCCCGGAGCCGCTTGAGCTCGCAGTCGCCAAAATTTCACCGGAGCTGGCCGCCTCTGGAGGAGAAGGGCCCCGTTGATTGCGACCACCCCCAGAGCTGCCTCGACCATCCCTGAGTTCGCCGTCGACCACCAGTTCGTTTGCCCCCATCGTCGTCGTCGCTGGAGCCTTGGTATGCCCCCTGAGCACCCCCACCGATCCGCTAGGGTTAGAGTTCGCCGGCGACCTATTCGTCGTCAACGACGAGCCCCAACCGTTGATCCCCGTTCTAATCTAACGGCCCACATCGCCCCGTACCGCTTTGTGTGTTATGAGCCACTGACCGGTGGACCCCCCTGTCAGTTGTGCCCCACGCCGCGTAGTGCCACTGGGCCGGCCCGTTAGCTTTCCCACGCGACCCATTTAGTTTGAATTAGGATTTTTCTTTTTACATTGAAT
Organism: Avena eriantha; assembly: GCA_910589775.1. Classification (NCBI taxonomy): domain Eukaryota; kingdom Viridiplantae; phylum Streptophyta; class Magnoliopsida; order Poales; family Poaceae; genus Avena; species Avena eriantha. Next base: position 271,121,456 of record OU342741.1, on the reverse strand, counting down.
CTAGTTCCGTCCCTTAGTTTAAAAATAAATTTGGAGAGATTTACAAATCCAAATGGAGTGATTCCAATTTTTTTAGAAAGCTACTGAAAAGATCTCTCCTAGTAAAATAATAAGACAGAAGCATTTTCACCTTGCATCATTTTTTGTAAAATCAACCATGATAGCTTTTGAGTTGATTCCAACTCTCAATAATCACATTTCACCATATCTATCTGAATATGTAATAATATTGAGGTTTACATGTAGTGACTTTGGACTAGTACCAAAATAATGCTATATGTAATAAAACTGATGGTTGGATTCGGATGCGACACCATTTCAAATTTACCGTACAACCACATTACCTGAATTGGGTAAGGCTTAGACGGAAGTTTATATGCATTAGTATTAGTTCCCTCGTAGGAGAGGTCTGAGCTGAGGCTACCTCTCGATGTTGTCCACCTATGAAGTGCCCAAGATGACAAATGGTCATGGTTGGGAGGCCATGCTCATAGGAGAGGTGCTTATACTAAGGTGTGTAAAGGAAAAGTTATGTTTGATTATCTGCATACTAAGTATGATGATTCAGGGCTATCCCTGACAGGTGTATCGAATCTTGTGGTGAAAGTGTACCACCTCTGCAGAGTGTCAAACTATTCGAATAGCCGCGTCCACGGTTATGGACAGTTGAAATGGCCATACTGCTTCGTTGTCAGATATTTTCAAAATGACTTATGAAAGGAATGATGAATCTTGACTTGACCACAACAGGGTTGTGTTTATGACAATAGCTTCCCAACTTAAGTGATTCTAGAACTTTATTTTATATTTCTTTGCTTCCGAACTCAGCTTAGGTTTCAAACTTAACTTTATAGTTAAACTTAGATTTAGCACTTTAACCTAGAACTATACTACTTGTTAATGGTAGTTTGCGAGTACTTAAAGAGTACCCATGGCTTTTGTCCCTGGCTATTCTCATGGCCAGACTATGAAGGAGACTACCAAGATGATGGCCAGCAGGACGGCTATGATAACTAGGACTATCTACCTTCGTCAGCATTGCATGTGCCCCTGAAGATGGACCCCACCACTACGCTTATCTTTTATTTCCACTGCTTGTTGTATTAAGACTGGATCATGAGATCCTTATTTGTGTAAGACCTTATGTATGGTTTGTAATGGATGATGTACTATGATATCCAATCTATTATGTCTCGCAAAAATGGTAATCATGGGATTGCGATGGATGACATAACAGGCATCTAGGATTAAAAATCCGGGTGTTGACATTTTGCTTCCTACATTGAAGTTCCTTAAAAGAAGTGGAATATGTATCATGAACCTTATAAAGATATTGCTAATTGTGTTCCTACAAAAGATACTGAAGTTTATACTGCTAATCATGTTTACATTCAGAAAATACCTTTCCTAGTTAAGATAACGGAACATTCTATGGTAGCTAGTATGGTTAATAAAAGTACAAATAAAGTTGTTGAACCTGATGAACAAGTAGCTGTTGAACCTATGATAGAAAATGTGAAAGACTTTGTCACTAAATATGTAGGAGATGGACACACTATTCCTTGGAAGGATACTTCTAGTATTGTTTCACAAATTAGTGTTATGAGAACCAACGTCCCTGTGTTTTCTATTAGAGTAAGTGATCATTACTACAATGGTTCTTGTAATAGTTATATTGTTAAATTTATGCATGATACTGAGAGAGGGAAAGTGTTCTTATGCATCTCAATAATATTAAGTTTCCTTGCTTTATGCTGAAAATCTTTATGTTGCACTTGTTTTGCCTTCCTATGCTAGCAGTCCATGGTTCCAACAATTTGTTTGCTTACAAAATTCCCTTGCATAGGAAGTGGGTTATACTTAAACATGTGTATTTTTGTTTCTTGATGCTCTCTTTTACTTCAATTCATATTCCTATGTGAGCATCATTGAAATCATCATGCCCATCTTAATGGCTATAAAGAAAGAGCCTTTTTGGGAGACAACCCAATATATTTGTGTTTTTAGTTTGTTTTTGTTTATTTGAGTCTTGGAAGTTATTGCTTCTGCAATAACCTCTCCTTCTCCTTTTTGTTTGGTTTTTGGGACAAGATCAACCTCTAATGAGAGAGAAGTAAGATTTGGGGAAGTTGGTGTCCTGAAACAGATTTATGTGCTTCACCATAAAAATTCGTGAAAGATCTCTGTACATCGGACTGAGCTGTAATATTTTATGCTTTTGCCCCAAGTTGTTATTTAACTTTTGTTAGTTTTGCACTTTTTCATTTGAGCAACAGAAGACTTTCGAAAAAACTGGTCTTTACCTATTGGTCTACTTTGCCAGATTTTTGCCACTCTAGCATTTGCCTCTTAAATCGATTTCCTTTTTGAATTCTTATGGGCTTTCAGATGGAGTTGTTTCAGTAGCTTATGTTTTGATGGATTTCAGTTGAAATTTAACTTAAAAGGTTTATTACCTTGCATGCACTAATGTTGCTAATGAGAATTGTGTGAAGTTTTGTGTGAAAGAAATTTCCAAGTTGTAGGAGAAAATGGTGTAACGAGATAGTGAAAGGTTAAATGACTCAAGCAATATGTGTATGAAGATGAAGATATTGATGTTATTCAAGTGCTAACTCTAGAAAATTTTATCAAAGACCAAGTTTAGAGACCTACTGAGTCCGTTTTCGAATAGGTAATAGTTCTCGTTAGAAAAATTCCACGAGTTGTCCAGTTATATTTTTGGAGTTTTTATCCAACAAGGAAAGCAACGAAGCAAAAGAGGGACGGAAACGGAGCCAGGGTGGCTCACATCACCCTTTGGCACGATCCCACCTGGCCGTGCCACCAGGTGGTGTGGCCGCCCTGGAGTCCATCTCCGACCCGTTTTCTCCTAGTACTTTCCTTTTGTTGTAAAACTTCGTAATATATATATATTCCCCCGGATACCCCGAGGTTCGTATATCGTGTTCTCGTCGTGTTTTTGTTTCGATCTTTTTTGTTCAGATGTCGTTCAGGGGTTTGTCTTCAAAGGATTACGAGCTGCGATGCCGTTGCGAGCTCCATCGCAATCTTGAGCAGAAGACTCTCGTGGGACGGGTAAAACAAGAAGGAATCACAACTAGGTGCGAAGACATGGATCGGAATATTGGGGAGGAAGTAAAGGACATGAAAGAAAGCATGAAGGGGTTGATACCTCCAACTCTAGACCTTAGTCCCTGCCCTACAGCAGTGGAAGCTCTACGAGTAACTGATGAGTTCTGCGACAAGTACCTAGTTTTGAAGAGGAAGGTGGATATGCTTCAGGAGGAGAATAGCAGGCTTCGCAAGATGCTGCAGGGTTTCCTCGTGCCAACCGAGAGAACATCACTACCACCGAAGGAGTAATTCGTCATCAGGTTTTGTTATCCCCTTGGTTTGTTCCAAACTTGGGGGAGTACCGCGGTATCACATCACTATCTTCTATCTTTTTACCTTTTTAGTAGAGTCATATCATGAATAGAGAAGTTATTATATGTGATGGTTTGCATTATGGAAGTGTCCCCCCTCTAGTTAGATATCTATGTATCCGTTGGTGTGAGTTGCCATTATGGAATATTAATGAGAAGTTCTATCATTTACTCTTTTGCATATCTTATATTAGTTTTCAATTTCTGTTATATGATTGATCTTGTTATTAGTATTGGTATCACTTTGGGATCATTGAGTAAATTTAGTTGGTTTTGGCAAACTTGGCTCGGTCAGTAGCAACACTATTTTGAGAATTGAATGGAAAAGATAAAAGTACTCTTAAGAAATATAATTTCATCATCTTTCTTTCTTGATTCATAAGCTTAGTATTCACTAGTTAAGATCTTCTGTGCTTCCAAGGAAGATTGCATGTTTGTTTTTATCACTTGTATGTTTGTTTGTCCTTGCTAGCTAAAAACCTGTACTGAGAGGAAATGATTCTCGTGCATCCAATCCTTAAACCAAAACCTATGCAATTTGTGTCCACCATACCTACCTATTAGCATTATTTCTATTCCAAATAAATTCATGTTTTTATCTACCTTCCGAATATAACTTGTTATGTGAAAGTTAGTGATTAAAGCTCTCACGAACTTGATGGCATACTTTACTTTTTGCACTTAATAAACTTGAACCGTTGTGCCCATCTATGTTGCGTATATGCTTGCGCTTTGTAAGTTGTGAATTAGCAAAACCATGTTGTCATGGGGAATGCTTTCAACATCGCACTTTATTTAGTTGACATCATGCTCTTTTGTTTATGGATGTCGTCGGTGTGAAATGAAAGGGGAGCTTGTAAGTCCATGGAGTTATGTATGGGTGTTAGAGAAACGCCTGGGCCGCTGGTCTAATCCATGCCTAATCATGGTGGAAACCTACAGCGTAACCATAATGAGCAATCTATGAAGCATTCTTCTTATAAAAAATAGAGATAGAGATTGAGAAAAGAAAAGAAAGAAAAAAAAGAGATGAGAAAAGAGGAAAGAGAGAAAAAAGCACCATTTTCCCATGGTAAATAAGAAGATTGCTGAGATGCTTGTTGTCTGCTTGCCTTGTCATTTTGATATGGGGATTCTTCTGTATCATCGGGAAAGGGGTACCCTGTTGGCGGTTCTCTATGATACACATATAGTTACTATGACAAGAACTTACCGGTAACTAAACTTGAGTAGCATGAGGAGCGGCCCTCATATTTAAGGGACATGAGATTTTCAACTTACAACTTGTCAAGCATATCATCATATTTGATCACTTTAACCTTAATCACCTAAATATGCCTATGATAGGGCAATGAGAGTTGAAAGCTAATAAGTACCATAATATTTGGAAGCTCGTTATGAAACTTGCAATCCCTGCTTCCCTCTGGGAAGGGCCTATCTTTTGCTTTTTAGTTGAGTCAGTAAACCTATTCCCTTCTATCTCAGCAAGTATTTTGAGTTGTTGTGTTTCGTTCATTCATATGATGATTTATTCAATATTGTTTCTTATGTTCCTTGTTTTGCATATTGCTCTTATCTTAGTGAGTATTACTTTGAAAGCTATCATTGAAAACCCGTTATGTGTGAACTCCTGCAAATTGTTAACTATTCTTTGAGCAAGAGCAAAGTTTGCCATTACCAATTGTGATTTATTTTGTGTATCTTTATTTGTGTTTCCTTTACCTATTGCAAGTTAAGTTATATAATGGTGAGTTGTCTTCTGTTATGATTTGTGTATTGATGAATGTGATGCTTCTTGTCCGTATTCTTTTATTGACTCTTCACTCCATAAACCTGGGTCATGTTTATTGAGCCCAGTTTTCGCTTGGGGGCAAGCGAAGTTTAAGCTTGGGGGGAGTTGATACGTCCATTTTGTATCACTATTCTATATCATAATTTACTGTTATTCATTGATACATTTCATATTAAGAGATGATACTTATGTCATTTCATCTAATTTTGCATGGTAGATGACTTTTGGAGCATGGACCGCTGCAGTTAGAATTCTGATGGAAAAGGGGCTGTTTGGAGGCGAAATTCGTGAAGATCAGAAAATCCGGGAAAATACATGGAAAATTCTATTTTCTGGAAGACGAAGGATGCTGGAAGGGGGAGTGGAGATGGGCCATAGGGGTTGCACACCACCCCCTGGCGCGGGCCACCCCTGGCTGCACCACCAGGTGGTGTGGCCACCCTAGCCCACTCTTGGCTCTCCCCTTTGGCGTCTATTATCCCCACGAAACCCTAAGCCTAAGGGAGGGACGATAGAAAGATTCCGCCGCCTCAGAAAGATCTCTCCGGCAGACAGATTTCTGCCGGGGGAATTCCTTCCCGGAGAGGGGAGATCGTCGCCATCAACACCACCATCAAGCTGGACTTCATCGGGATCATCATCATCATCATCACCATCATCATCTCCACCAGCACCATCATCACCACTCCATACCACTATAACAATTAGGTTGAATCTTGCATAGTTCTTAGGGGAAACTTTCTCGGTGTTGATTACTCCTTGTAGTTGATGCTATTGAGTGAACCATTGAATTATTGTTCATGTTCAGTTTGTTACTTATCATTATTTCATCTCTGATCTTGATCCATATGATCTCTTGTGAGTAGTTTGTTTAGTTCTTGAGGACATGGGAGAAGTCATGTTGATAGTAGTGGAGTTGGGTTGAGAAAGATTCAATGGTTTGATATTTAAGTTGTGGTGTTATTCTTCTAGTGGTGTCATGTGAACATCGACTACATGACACTTCACCTTTATGGGCCTAGTGGAATGCATTGTGTATTTGGCTACTAATCGTAGGGGTTGCCGGAGTGACAGAAACCTGAACCCCCGTTAGGAAACCATTGCACAAGGGACGTCAGGGTCTTAGAGTTTAAAGCTGTGGTTAGGTTTCTATCTTAATTACTTTCTTGTACTTGCGGATGCTTGCAAGGGGTATAATCACAAGTATGTATTAGTCCTAGGAAGGTCGGTACATTAGCACAAGTTCACCCACACGACACTTAGCAAACTAAAGAAGAGTAATCAACTAAATGAAGCGAAAGCACTTGACGATATTCCCGTGTGTCCTCGAGAACGTTTGGTCATTTTAAGTAATACAACCGACTTGTCCTTTGCTGAAGAAAGGATTGGGCCACTTGTTGCATTTATTATTATTGTGTTTTATTTACTCGTACTTTATTTACCTGCATTATCAAAAACTCCTAAAAATCCTTTTGCTAAGTATTTACAGCGAATTCCTGCTCCAAGCCACTCGCCAACACCTTCTGCTCCTTGTTGGGTTCGACACTCTTACTTATCAAAAATACTGTGATACACCCTCTATACTTGTGAGTCATCAGGTTCAATCCAAACGACCAAGGTCTTGGATATACTCTGTCTTCATCAAGATAATGACGGTGTGCCCATATTTTGGTATAGATAGGTCGGTGCATGTTATCATGCATGGTAAAGAAGTAAAAGTATTTTTTGAAAGGAAGTGCGATCAATATGGCTTAGAGTTCATAGCATGTGCCATTTATTTACTATAGTACATAAAGCGGTTGGATAAATTACATGTTATATTTTTGAAGCTTAATTTTCTAGCTAATTTCATCCACTCAGATGACTTTCCGTCGATTTGTCGAATTAGGTCTAAATTAATATTCTACAAGTGTGTGAGAGCTAGTTCAATAGTATAACCGAGTGTTAAGTATAACAAAGTGACACGTCATCTATTGTCGTCTTTATACCAGCATGTACAATACCTAACATTTGAACTATAGAACAACTAGCATTACATGCAGCAACCTCATCAAAAAGCAAGAAAATTAAATAGGAATAAAATGAAAAACATTTCTATGCCTGCTTGAAAAATCCTAAAATTTGGGAATTGTAAGAAAACATGATTCACTTTGTATGAAAGTTGGGGTGGTGGCATTCTTTATTTATTTTTTGGAACCGGGGTACCATAGGTCCTGAAGGAGCGAGACACTCCAATTAGCGCACTAGGGTTTGTAGTCGACGCAATGTGATCTGAGGACCTTTTTGTAATTATTATTACTTTTGAGACTTTTTGTATTGGTGTAGATGATTATTAATCTAGTAGATTGCTTTAATTTCGGGGATAAAAACGGTTGCTGGAAGTAGATCGGTGTGCCGTACCAAGGCACACGTGCGTAGCGCCACGCTGTGGATGAGGAAGAGACAAGCCGGACTATGCACCCGCAGCTACAGAGAAGAGATCGATGGAGGATGGATGGTGAGAGCCATCGAAGGAGAGAGAAAACATAACTTGTTTTGCGTGCATATTACTAGTAGTAGGTATATATATTTACTACTAGTGGAGTGTACCCTGTACCTCATGTCAGCAGCCCATCATACCCTGTACCTCATGACATCGCACCACCTTCGACTCCTCCTCCCGCTGCTCTCGTGCTGCCTCCTTTTTTTTTGGAAGGAGCCGCCTCCCTTTTCGAGTAGTACTACTATGGAAGTGGAGTACTTTGCTTTACAGAAAAAATATTTTCATCGCTTAGAAAATTGGAGTTGTTCCTTTTCCTAGTATTTGGAAACTCCCATTGACAAAGTTGTTTACCAAAGCCAAAATGTGCGCATCTACTTTCTTGTAGTACTACTACTGAATTCCCATAAACTTGGATATGTCTGTGACATTGCTTGGTTGCTCGGCCTGAAACCTATTCATAGTTATACATGGTAGTCCATTTTTGTGAAGCGGGTTTTCCAAAAGTTGTGAAAACTCACGTTTATTATTTTTCATGGCAGGTAATACAAGCAAATGGGCGGCATGCATGATTCCCCCAATTTTTTGCCTATTTCTCTCTCTTTTTTCAAAGCAGGTCAAATTTGTCTGCATGCAAATTTTAGAAAGAAGTTGAATCTTTGAAAACTCTTGGTCGTCTTCTCGATATTTTGGCTATCTGGTGGGATACTTTTAAGTGCAATCAGCAGCTCACACGTGCTTTGAATTAATTTACCCTAATATTGAAAGACTCCCTATGATCCATATTAATGTTCATAGATTCAAATGTATGAAGTCATGTTTTTGTGCTAGATACATATACCCGAATCTAGACAAATCTAAGAACATTAATTTGAATCGGAGAATGTAGTGTAATTTAAGTGGGTTAATTTTTCTATGAACATTCAAAACTAAAAGAACCTAGGAATTGCAAGTAAAATATGCATGGTCTGCTATGTCCGGAAACATGGCACGCTTGTTAGCATGGTAAAGAAGTAAAATTATTTTCAGAAGGAATAACGTTTAATATGGTTTAGAGTTCATAGCATGTGCTGTTTATCTTATCTTACCTCTTACCACTATTTAGTGTACGAATAACTTTGAAGATTGACCGTTGTATCAAGACTCGGAAATCCCAATATTTCCAGCCGTTGGATCTTCTTTTCCATTCTAGCAACTAGAGCATTCTATTGATAGTCTTCATCACAATGAATGCTATGCACAAAACTCAAAACACTTCTCCATCATTCTAAAATCTTCTCCCTCGTTTCTCCAGACCATGTTACTAAATTTTGAAGTTTTTGATAGCTAATAATCATTCACTCTACATGATATACAAAGTACGAGAACCAAATATACATCCATACTTTATTGATGTTGATCAATTTTTTTCTTCTTTACTTATTTGAGTCTGTCAGACGTCTATTATTTGAGTCTCACGTGCAGGGCACGTGCAACTTACTAGTTTACTATAGTACTACATGTATTGGTTGGATAAATGACATGTTATCTTTTCAAGATTAATTTTATAGCTAATTTCACCCGAAAGTGCATCATGCTTCAATCAACATGGTCAGTGGAATTAAAGGTTACATCAACAATAGAAAATTACATCCAAGTCCATACAATTGGTACAAAGGCCCATAAAATTTAGCTTGGAAACGCAATCGGGTTTGGCTAAATTTCAACCGAGCAGTTGAGCCATACTCTTCCTACTATTGTTTGCTTCACACACAAAACACAACACGCTCCCGCATGTTGATCATGGTCGAAGGGATGAGATTGCTCGGAACGAGTAGAGGAGCACAACCAAGAATCCGGTAAAACCAATTTGAGGAGTAAAGTCACTGTTGTACGTGGTTAACATCAGGTGAAGGTCCGAAGAGGTCAACCTACCCCATACCGAGTCGATTCCCCCAGCCGCACCTTCGCTGACCGCAGGTTCCTCACGGTCGAGCTCGAACTCGAGCATGTCCTGATGGTAAGCAAGGGCTAGCATAGGATCGATAGGCTCGAAGGAACCTAGGATGGAGTCATCTGCCATGGCCACGACGACCTAGTGCCCACCCGAGTTGTCTGGCATGGTCGCATGCTCACTGGCCGCAGGTTCCTCGCGGACGAGCTCGAACTCGAGCATGTCCTGATCGTAACCAAGGGCCAGCATAGGATCGATAGGCTCGAGGGGACCCAAGACGGCGTCGGCCATGGCCACAGCAACCTGGCGCCCACCCGAGTTGTCTGCCCCGGTCGCATTATCATTGGCTGCAGGTTCTCGGCGGAAGGATTGGCCACTGTCTCGCACAAGCTTAACTTGGCCATAGTTGATGTCCAGCCAGCGCACCTGCCCGGACGCACCTCCGTCATAGTCAAATGGGAGGCACACCGGGACCGACGCTTTGTTGTAGAGGTCCACCTTTTTTTGCCTGGCATGTTGACACCTCCGTGACGCGGCCAACGCAGGATCGGTAGCATCGAGGGAGCCCAAAATCACGTCATCAACTGGCAGGGCCAACGTACGTTTATCGTACGCGTCCAAGCGCTCTACAGAGGCGGCTCCAACGGCGACATGTTCCCGTCGGATGAAATGTTCCCGGTCCTGGCCTCGAGCCGAAGAAGACCTCCGAGGACGACACAGCCAATCCACCAGGATTCCTTCAAGTATTTGTGAGGGTAACATGCCTTTCGTGGAAGAAAGAAATTTCACTAGAGAGTAGAATGAAGGAGAAGTTGAACTGCATTTTGCGAAGGAATAGTATACTACTAGTAGTACTACTAGAATGAAGAATAAACAATAAGGGGACCTCTTTTTCGGTGATTTTTCTTTGACCAAGCATTTCTCTAACACTTCAAGAAATCTGCTAACTAGTGAGCTTTTTTTAACGACCATCGATTTTTCGGTCATAGATCTATGACCATTCTAAACCAACTGGTCGTAAGGCATTTGGGAGAGGCCAAACCTTGAAAAATTATGACCAATTTTGTTAAGAAGGTCATATTTTGCAAGCACGAAATGGTCATAGACGAATATAATTGATTTAAAGCATTGTATATAGCGGATTACGACCAATTCAGATGGTCGTAACATATAATGATAATATATTTGCATATAGAAAATAGTGACTGGACAGCAACCTAAGCAATTAGCATAGCTGTCATGTGATGTGTCTACCTAGTCATACATTGGAAGATCACTCAGAAACCCACACAGACCCAGCAAAAGAAATAAAAGGAAGGGAGCTCGAACTTGAACCCATGACCTCCCACTTCCTACAAGGCACAACAAACTACCAGGACACCACTACGATTGTGAAATAACATATGGTTCTAGCTACTACTAGTATTGGAACATACGGGACCCAACACATGAGCTGACACGGAGGACCCACATGTCAGGATTAATTTTCTAAATTTATTTCATAATTAAATCGAGCGGGACCCACCACATCCGCACGCCCCGCTCGTCGGTAAATAATCTTGGCAAAAATGAACTGGATTGGGTACTCGACTCGAGCCCTCCCTCCCTCCACTAAGTATACCAACCACCACACCACTTCACACTCTCGTGCAATATGCAGACGCAAGAGGTATAACTATCAAGTTTCTTTTGTGGGCTTGGTCCTCTAGCACATGAGGCCTCTGACCTATGGCTGATTGGGCTGGACTTGGGCCAATAGCAGCGTGCCAGTGCGCATAGCTTGCTGGGCTGGGCCATTTGGCTGGCGGATTCGCTCAGCCGGGCAATCCAACTACTTTTTTCTCTTTATTCTTTTTTGAATTTTTTTGTATCTTTTTATTCCTAACTCTAAATTGTGTCAAACAAAATTCAAAAAACTTGTCAAATTTCATAGAACATTTTTAGGATATTATATAACACTTTTAATTTTCAGAAAAAATACAAGAACATATTTTTCATCTAAAATCTTAATAGGTGTAAATAGAGATTTTGAATCATGGTTTTGACATTAGGGTTTGAGCCTCGGTAAAATTGCATTGGGTCTCTAATAAAATAGCATATTGTGAGTGTAAAAATGATTTTTGCAGAAAAACATGAGCATCATATAATGTACGTGTAGTTCAAATCTAATCCACTTCCTACCGATTTGGCAGGAATTTGTCTTTTTTGCTAGGGGTGGATGGAAAGGTTTTAGATACCATAGTTGGGACATTGGCCATCTAACATGGTCTAGTATTTTTTTTAAATAGGGTGGTACCATTTTGAAACTATCATTGGGTGGTTGCTTCACAAAACGCCCCGATTTTGGCACTCGGAAAATGGAAAATACTTTTTCCGTGCAACGAAATGGAAAATTTCCTCCTGCAACATTATTCTCCATCAAACAATGCACATAGGTGCACAATATGGACATATTATTACAAACTATGTCGTGATTCTGGCCATAACATTGGTCGTTTGGCCTGAAAGCCATTAAACCTCAAACACGATAGGTCATTTCTGTGAAGGTTTTTTCGAGATGCAAGCAATATACAAAGTTTAGTATTTTTCCTTGCAACTATGTCACATAATATGACACCATGCGAAATATTTACCTTGTTTGGACCGTTTTTTAATTTCTTATGCCCGTTTCAAAATTTTCCTATTTCAAACTATGGTCAAAACGACGGGTATGAAGGTAGGGGATGAGTCTCGCTAAATTTGCATTAGACCTGTGAAGAAATAACACGTTGCGAGTTTAAAAATGATTTTTAGAAAAAAATCATGAGCATTAGATCATATACTTGTAGTTTAAACCGGACCCACTTCTTGCCGATTTAGTAGACATTTGTCTTTTTTAGCATGGGTGTACGGAAAGGTTCCACATACCCCAGTTGGGACATTGTCTATGTAAGGTGGTATAGTATTTTCAAAGAATATGGTGGTAGCATTTTGAAACTATCATTTGGTGGTTGCTTCACAAAACACCCCAATTTTGGCACTCGGAAAATGGAAAATACTTTTTCCATGCAACGAAATGGAAAACTTCCTCCTGCAACATTATTCTCCATCAGAAGATGCACATGGGTGCACAATATGGGCATATTATCACAAACTATGTCGCGATTCTGGCCATAACATTGGTCGTTTGTCCTGAAAGCCATGAAACCTCGAACATGATAGGTCATTTCTGTGACGGTTTTTTCGAGATGCAATCAATATATCAAGTTTAATATTTTCTTTGCAACTATGTCACATAATATGACACCATGCCAAAGATTTACGTTGTTTGGACCGTTTTTGAATTTTTATGCCCGTTTCAAAATTTTCCTATTTCAAACTATGGTCAAAACGGCGGTCATGAAGATAGGGGATGAGTCTCGCTAAAATTGCATTATATGTATGAAGAAATAGCATGTTGCGAGTCTAAAAATGATATTTTTAAAAAATCATGAGCATTAGATCATATACTTGTAGTTCAAACCGGACCCACCTCCTACTAATTCGCCAGACATTTGTCTTTTTTTTAAATGGGTGTACGGAAAGGTTCCAGATACCCCAGTTGGGACATTGTCCATGTAAGGTGGTATAGTATTTTTGAAAAATATGGTGTTAGCATTTTGAAACTATCATTTGGTGGTTGCTTCACAAAACGCCCCGATTTTGGCACTCGGAAAATGAAAAATACTTTTTCCGTGCAACAAAATGGAAAACTTCCACCTGCAACATTGTTATCCATCAAAATATGCACATGGGTGCACAATATTGGCATATTATGACAATCTAAGTCATGATTCTGGCCATAACATTGGTCGTTTGTCCTGAAAGCCATGAAACCTCGAACATGATAGGTCATTTCTATGACGGTTTTTTTGAGATGCAATCAATATACCAAGTTTAATATTTTTTCTTGCAACTGTGTCACATAATATGACACCATGTGAAACATTTACCTTGTTTGAACCATTTTTGAATTTTTTATGCCCGCTCCAAAATTTTCCTAATTCAAACTATGGTCAAAACGGCGGGCATGAAGATAGGGGATGAGTCTCGCTAAAATTGCATTAGATCTATGAAGAAATAGCATGTTGCGAGTCTAAAAATGATTTTAAAAAAAATCATGAGCATTAGATCATATACTTGTAGTTCAAACCGGACCCACTTCCTACCGATTCGCCAGACATTTGGCTTTTTTAACATGGGTGTACGTAAAGGTTCCAGATACCCCAGTTGGGACATTTTCCATGTAAGGTGGTATAGTATTTTTGAAACATATGGTGGTAGCATTTTGAAACTGTCATTTGGTGGTTGCTTCACAAAACGCCCCGATGTTGGCACTCGAAAAATGGAAAATACTTTTTCCGTGCAACGAAATGGAAAGCTTCCACCTCCAACATTGTTATCCATCAAAAGATACACATGGGTGCACAATATTGGCATATTATGACAATCTATGTCATGATTCTGACCATAACATTGGTCGTTTGTCCTGAAAGCCATGAAACCTCGAACATGATAGGTCATTTCTGTGAAGGTTTTTTTGAGATGCAATAAATATACCAAGTTTAATATTTTTCCTTGCAACTATGTCACATAATATGACACCATGTGAAAGTTTTACCTCGTTTGAACCGTTTTTGAATTTTTTATGCCTGTTCCAAAATTTTCCTATTTCAAACTATGGTCAAAACGACAGACATGAAGATAGGGGATGAGTCTCGCTAAACTTGCATTAGATCTGTGAAGAAATAGCATGTTGCGAGTCTAAAAATGATTTTATAAAAAAATCATGAGCATTAGATCATATACTTGTAGTTCAAACCGGACCCACTTCCTACCGATTCAGCAGACATTTGTCTTTTTCAGCATGGATGTACGGAAAGGTTTCAGACACCTCGGTTGGGACATTGTCCATGTAAGATGGTCTAATATTTTTGAAAAATATGGTGGTAGCATTTTGAATTATGGCTTTGGTGCTTGCTTTACAAAACACCCGTTTTTCGCAGTCAAAAAATAGAAAATATCGTGAGCTAGTCTGCAGCCAATGAAATCAGTGGAATCTGTCTCCCATGGATCGTCCATCTCGGACACATTGGAACCGTTCAAATCCTATCCAACGTGTTATGCTCGCCAAAACAAGCACACCCGAGCCACTTACTCACGTTGCCCACCGATCGGCCTCCCCATCCCCAAACCCTAGCATTTTTCTCTCTCCTCCAACCGCCGCCGCTCTCTGGATCGGACTCCTGCCCCGCTCAATCCCTCCCCTCTCCTCGATCTCCTTCTCCCCCACTCCACCAGCACACCACCGACTCCAGACCCGGTCTCCGGCCGCCGCCGCCCGCATCAGTTCATAGGGTCGGCCTCCTTCTCCCCCACTTCGCCGTCGCCCCTAGCAGAACATCTTCTACACGGGTCTGACCCGGCAGGAGATGCCGCTGTTTCTATAACTTGCCGCGCTTCGCGCCCACCGTCGCCAACCACGACCGCCACCACATCTAGTGGGACACACCGCCGCTTCTGCAACCGCACGCACTCAGCCTCACCTACATGGACCCCATGCTCGACGGCTTCGACGGGGCGCTGCTGCGGGGCCGCGGAAGGATTGGCACGTGGCCGGGAAGTTTATGTCGGGAGGGTGGTGCGGGGAAGTACGAGACTGTGTCAACCATGTTGCCACCGTCAGCGGGCGTGACGACTGGCTGCTGTGGCCGGGGCCTGGGGCAGAGAAGCTACAGAGGTTCATTCACGGGGTGCTCAGGTCAGAGGCATTCCCCATCAGCCAATGCAAGTATTGATTTCCTTCCACGCTTGTACAAAATCATGCATCCAAAACTCGTATTATTACACACATCCACATATCATATATAGAGACAGTGATTCCACATTAGTAATACTCCTATGGTTAGTCGGTTCCTGGAGGAGGAACATGCACGTCTGATGCACATATTCTGTTCTTATTTATCACATTTCAGATCATTTGTTAGCCTATGATACTTGTTTCATTATTCTATCTACATAACCTGCCTTCATGTTGTATGTGTATTTAGATCTGCTAGATTAAGTTTTACTTATTTTGACCTGCAACAACATCTATTTTTTAATTAAGTTAACATGAATCTATCATGTCCACACCCCTCATATCAACTGCACTGTCTATTATTATTTGTTTGGTCTGTTATCCTTATGCGGAGATGGGCACATTGTAGCTTCATGTTCACCATCAATGTCACATTGTATCTTCACTTTTTGTTATCATTGCTGTATTGGATATACATGCACTTGCCATTTGCATTCCTGGTGAGTTATTCCACTCACTCTGCTATCACCGTTAGTGCATCAGTAGGTAGTGTTCTAATTTACCTGTTGCATATCACATTGGTCTACTAGTAGTTGGGCACATATCTAAAACTTTCAGCTTAGTGGTAATTGTCCTAGTTTATGCTTTAGAGTTCATGAAACTAAACTCTGTGTTTATTCATTTTTGTTTGAGGTAACTGGCCACCAACTACAAGATGGTTATCAACATGCTCAACAACCTCGACTAGCTACTCATAATCACCTGGTGAGATCTGTCAGCGACATCCAATTGCTGATGCATACTCGTTTTCCTTTCTATTGCGTTTATGATGAGTGCAGTGTGATGACGAGCCAGGGTTGGTCTGAATCTTTAATGTCTCAAGGACTGCACCTAGCAGTGACCATGGCTGCTGCTGCTTTCCTATGACGGACACGAGGAAGCCAGGGACAACTGTGCTGGCATCCGAGCTGAGAATTAGCACTATGTGATCATGTGTTATATTTTTTAAACTACGAACTGATACATGTTTCTTATTTCCTTGGCTTGAAAACTGCAGTCACGTGTCCAAACTGCTTGCATTTTTTGTTATTATGCCCTATACTCAGCTATACTTGGTAAAACCTGTACTGTGATCTTCTATGTCACATTCTCAATCATGCTTCTACCCTGTCTTGATTGTATGCTTGTGAAATTTATCCTGGACTTCCATATATGTAGGTATTGCATTGGTGCTTTGTGTTTCTCATAATGCAATTTCTGCTACTATTTATATTAATACTAGACTAATCTGTTTCCTCTATTATTTGAGATGTGGCTGAACTGGAGCAAGGCGATGACGGCACCGACTAGCAGGAGGTTGGTGCCCTCTTCCTACTTAGGGAGAATGTCAAGGACAACGACGAGCTACAAGTTGATGTTGTTGACGAGTTGTCGGAGCTGCTGCAGGTCTATGTTCTGCCTCCTGTTGTTGACGAGATGGCGCTGCCGGCGAGAACCTGAGATGACTTGGAGGTCTCCTTGTTGAGCTGAAAGTCGAAAGTTTAGATGTTCTATTGCCGTGTCAAGTTATATATTATTTCAAATATTGCTTGGCTGTTTTGGCTGGAGCTTTCTCTTAGAAAGCCCTCTTGTTGTGTAAGTACTATTTGAAATATTACTAGGTTGATTGGCTCTACGTGTGTTTTAGAAGTGTCTAGCACCTGTACTAGACAAAATTTTATCGTGATCTTAAAAAGGCCTTGGCCCAGACAGTACATACTAGAATAGTAACTTGATCTTAAAAAGGCCTCGGCCCATATAGTAGTGGACTGAATAGTGTGCAATTTCGAAAATATCAGAATAAAATGGCTGAGAATAAAAAATAAATTAACCATAAAAGGCCCAAAAATCTCAATCAAAATGGACTTTAGAAAGGACAAAGCCCAAAAGAAAATGCACATTAAAAGGCCAAGATTTGTATAATTATTGGGCTTAGTCCATGTGAAGCACCAAACTGGACTGGGCTAAATCTGATCGACGACCTTTCGAATTGGTCACAGATTTGCCACGTAGGATTGGCCACGTAGGCTCTGATGTGGACAGGGCAGATAGTCTGTGACCAATACAGTTGGTCATAAAATCTGTGACCAACTGTATTGGTCATATACGTCTATGACCAATTAAAAAAATGTCGTGGTGTTTAACTAGTGACGCTCAGCTTTTGACCTTATGTATTTGGTCACAAAAAGGTCACAAATTAAAAACTATGACCTTTCAGTGACCAATATGAAGGATCATGTATCACCAGATTTCCTGTAGTGCAAGGAATACTTTTTTTAGATGCTCCAAGGAGTATGGCGGCACGTGAGTTTTTTCGCAGTCGGTGGTTGTCCGGGGCATTAACTCACAAGAGAAATGACATATTGGTACTTGTAGGAGCCGTACTTTCAACTGGCCGCAGTCTAATCAGATAGTAGGAGTACTATACACCGTCCAAACAGAGGTGGCGAGCAGTTGGCAGCTCGAGCAACGAGTCTAGTAAATTCTTGGAGTATGTACTCTAGTATATAGTACTAGTATAGTAATAAGTTGCACATGCTTTAGTGCTCTGGAACATGATAGAACTATATAAGTATGTCATATTATCACTATATATTATCACTATATAGAAGTACTCCGACACGTGAGACTTGATCATATTCATACTTTTTTGAGCTTTACCTATTTTATAATCTTACCACACTATATTGTGTACGTAGTACTTTGAACTTTGAAAAATCGATCAAACCTGGAAATTACCAACATTACAAACCGCTAGGTCTTCTATCCATGCTAGCATATAGAATATTCTATTGATAGTCTTTAGCACAGTGAAAGCTATACACAAACCTCAAAACGCGCTTCTCATTAATTCTAGAATCTTATTCGTCATTTCTCTTGAGAATATCGAGTAATAGGTAGCTAATAGTAGTAGGTTGATTTCTACATGACAGAAAGTATAAGAACCAATTATACATCCTATACTTAATGGACATGGCTCGAAATTATAATTATTTTTCAGCATCACCGATTATAGTTTTATACAAATAAAAGATTATATATCATACGGTACATCTATTACTATCTAATTCTCATATGCAAGGCACATGCAACTTACTATAATCCTAGGACTCCGTATAAGGTACGCACTACTCCATCCCGGAGTACTTCTCCCTTTGTTTTTGATTATAAGGCCAGAGACCTTTTAAAATTGCGTGAGATTATAAGCCATATCTCATTAGTTGTTCTCTCTTCACCAATAATGCATTTCTTTTTTTTTTCTCTCTCTTCTATGATGCAAGTGGAAATATTTGTGCATGAGGCAATAATAAGGTAGAGTAATTAACTTTCTTGGTTTTATTTACTTGGCTCTACGGCCTAAGGCTGGTCATAGGCGGGAGTAAATTAGAGTACTCCCTCCATTTCAGTTTACTAGTCATGCGCATATATCTAGGTTATCAATTTGAACTATATAATTTGAATTATATAATATAAAAATTATATCATTAGAAAATACAAAGTTTAAAGTTTCTGGTAATATATACCTCATACTAAGTTGCTCAATTTGGCGACATAGAAGTACGCGCAGGACTTGTAAACCGAGGGAGTAGTACCATATTACTACTACTCTAAGTTACTACCTTCATAGTAGTGGGTAGTGTTATAAGTGTAGAAACATAAGTATCAAACCTTATTTATTATTTCGTAGACACATTTTGCATTGAAAATCATGATGTGATGTTAACATATTACTTATGTTACTCTACTCCCTCTGTCCCAAATTACTCTACATTCTACGTTTGGTCAAAGTCAAACATATTAAAACTTGCCTAAGCATATTCTATAAAATACCAAGATTTATAAAACCAATTGCATACAATATAAAAGTATGTTTTATGGTGAGTCTAATTATATTTATTACATATTTTAGATGTTGATATTTTTTTATATATACAGTCAAAGTTTATAAAATTGGACTTTGAGTAAATTGAGATGGAGGGAGTATTTACTTCTCTCTTCATTAATTGCTTATCACATCATGTTTTTTGCCGTAGGTTGCATCTATATAACTCCATCCGTTCTGGTTTATTAGGCATACACGTAGTTTAAGAACAATTATGACCACTAATTTTTGTCAATTTTTTTACATAATATGTTACAAAAATTATACCATCAGATTCATCTTCAAAAGAAGTTTTTAATGGTATATTTTTTGCGACACATGTTATATATTTTATTGTCTAAAATTGACAGTCAAACATTTTCTTAAACTCCGTGCGTGCCAAATAAACCTGGATGGAGGGAGTACCACTAATGTTACTCCCACTACGACTAGCCTTAGACTAGTCACATTGGAGAGGAGTACTACTATGATACAGTAGTATCACGTACTACTCCCTCCGTCCAGAAATAACTCTATTACATTTGTCTAGATACAAATGTATTTAGACATGTTTTAGTGTGTAGATATATTCAAATCTATACAAATTCAAGTCAGTTATTTCTAGACGGAGGGAGTATATTATGATACTAGTATCTGATACCATGTCCACAGTGCGTAGTACTACTATCATGTACTGTAGGTTACTTAGTAATAGTAGTATCATAGTCTTAGTATATTTATTGATTTGTAATCTCAAGATAAAATTGTGTACAAGATTTATTTGAGATTATTTTTTCTATGATACTCTACCTGTGATACCCACACAATCTTTGTCATCATTATTTGTCGTGACACATAACCATTTTACATGCATGTAATAATGCATGATACGTACCACCTGATACCCCCATTGCGCTAGTCTCATCCCAAATAGAGGTAGAGTAGTAGTACTAGTACCTCCATCCCGGAGTAGTACTGGAGTATAGTATTTAGTCTTCCACGTAGCTCTAGGTCATCAAAGCGACGTGTACACCGGGTCAAAGGGAGATAATTACTCGGGACACACATCGCTTCCCTAGTTTTCTCCTGGCCAGTCTCTTGCCAAGTAGATAAGGTATCGGTTCATGGCCGTTGAATTTGGATGGACGGACGATATTTTCTAAAGTGAGATGAGGAGTCTAGTACTCCTAGTATTTAACTATAGTACCAGTCTCTATCACTTGCTCTCATAAATCCTCTCAGATCTGTGCTCCTCCCTCTGCTCTCTCGCTCGGTCTCAAAATCCCTCTCAGATCCTCCATAGTTGAAGAAGGCAGCTCTATGGCGGATGAGTGGTTAGAAGCTACGATTGACATGAGGGCAATGAGGCAGGTCATCAACTGCAGGCTGTGTTCTCAAATTGTTTGTCGTCCCACGTACATGGTTGTTACTTCTTTCTTTAGGTTGTTTTCCACACTAGTTCGATACAACTCTTGTTTTTGGGCTAAATCTCTTTTCCTTGCACGAGGAGTTCTTTGGCAAGGCCGCGGAGCACATTGCATGTGTAAAATTGTCCAATGGCCAGTGCCCGGGATGTGAATACGGAGGCGTCTTTGAACCAACCACTACCATGGATCAGATGTCCTTAGGAATGAGGCTCAAGTGCAGCAACAAAGGTTGTGACATGGCTGACAGGTTCCTTGAGTTCATCGAACACCAGATAGCGTGCCCGCAAGGGCAGAGGGCGACATAAGTTCTTGACAAAAAAAACCGTATGATATTCGGGTGTCTATGTTTGTGTTGATACCATCTAGAGTATGGTTTAGTTTCTAACGTGGTTGTGTTGTACCTATACTAGTTATGTTATATAAATAAATTGAATCATCATCGTATCCACATAGTTTCTCTCCTTCACTGATAGAAAGGGGAAGTACCACTAGCCTGTGGATCTACATAGTTGCTCTCTTTTAGCTAAAAAGCTTGAAAATCCGTAGAACTTGGGTGGCCCTCCACAGCGTATGCAAATATCGGTGCCCAAACCACGTCTCATCCATCTGACACTGGTGCCTACGTTGCACAGCCGATGCCAAAAAATATTCAAGGAACCGAAGCAGGTACTTGATCCGATGTCCAAACTTAGAATATGTTAAAATATTGGTCTTCCCTATCCAACTCAACAACCCTTCCTCTATTTAACATAGAGACGATAGTCATCCCTCTTGTCAGGTAGGAGTAACTTATTACTAGCTAGTAACTTGCATGTACATGCAATGCCAACTAAGCAATTTGGTGACATGGCATGATAGTTAATGATGAAAGAGAGGGATGTATTACCATAACATCACACATACCAATATTATATGAGTCTAAAAACTAATTAATTAGGTCTTGCATGACACCACACACATGTTATCATCCACTATGAAGGTAGTAACATCTGCAAGTTACTATATTTAGCACTATGACCAGCCTAAATAGAACCATGAAGAGAGGATGAGAAAGGGCTGACGTTGGGGAGTGACGAGGTAGCCCAACCCCACCTTTTGTTCGAGCAGTCCACTCTCACCCATTTCTCCTAGCCTCTTCCCCCTCATCCAGGCTAGCACCATCGACTAGCCCCCGCCCCCTCCCCTCCCTTCCCTCACCCAAAAAAAATCCCCAAATGGTGGTTCCGCAGGAAGTAGAGCGCCCCTCACAGGAGCGCATCATCGAGTCTGGCCCGCATGTATTACGTGCCTGCCACAACCGACTTCTCCATCGTCGGGCCGCAGTTAGCTAACGATTCGATGTCGTACACAATGACACTAAAGATCTTCTTCTCGAGAACGTACGAGCTCAAGAGGATGCCTGGCTCCATCATAGCCCCTCTGGAGGAAGATGATGTCGCGACCACACCCTTCGAAGAGGAGGTGTTGAATCTCAGCCTGCCTCCTAGCAAGCTGCGAAGAGCGAGCAAGGTCGTGGGAACTATGCGCAAGGTTCTTGGCCGTGTATGGATGCTGAAGAACCTGCAACTCATGGTAGAGGAGTGGGACATCATCATGCCGTATGACATTTTGCACCATCTCTGGCATGAGGCGTGTATGTGGGTTGAGGGTTCCACTTCGACCTAACCCTTAGCGTGGATCTCCGACTCATCGTCAACCTTGTCGGTGCTTCAAGGCAGTTGGTACCTGGTTGAGCAGGAGGATGGCCACTACAGCATTTGCATGCAGGCGCTGTCGAAGTGCACAACAGTGCATCTCCGGGGATGCAACCATCCGTACCACGACAAGTGCATCTTCACTTGGTTTGAGACCAACGCCAACTGCCCTATCTACCGAGACAATGTGCTCGCCCATCTTTACTGACACGAGGTGCATATGCCCCCTTTTGTATGAAATCTGGTCCTGTGGTTGATAGTTAATTAATGTATTGAACCAATGTATCTGCTGCACGCCAAGTGAACCTATTCTACATATGTTTGCACTTGTCGAATTAAGCTTAATCCATTTTAGACAGGGAAACAATTAGTCTAGGATTACAATCCAACAGGAAATTGTCATCATGTCTCATACATTTTTCAAAGAGAAAACCAATACGAATCTTTGTTCATCATATCACTGCACAATATGAAACAACAGTCTAATCTTTGTCACCATCATTGCTTTCAGCACCGCCGCGTTCTAGATCCACATATTCCGACTGGGTTGGATCTTCTTCCCCTTGCCATTCATCATACATATCCTGAGATTCATTAGGTAGAACCAGTTTATTCCTGTCTTTGTCGACTATACTAACCTCGACAGTGAAATCTACTTGTACATCAGAGTGGCCTCTGGCAAGCAAATTTTCATCGACATCAGCTAGTTCAGTTACCATACAACCACTAGGATCATCTTGGTGGGCAACATCTGGGGTGACTCCCTCATCATACTCATTCACATCATAGGTTCTCCTTGCCTCAAAGTTTTGCACATATTGTCAGTCCTTATTATCTCGGTCATCCAAGAATATAACCTTGGAAGCTTGAGTTACCAAAATATAAGGTTCCTCCTTGTACCACTCAATAGTAGTATTGATCGATATGAAATTCCCATCATTTCTGCGGCCTCTTTTCTTGTTCGGATCTTGGTCATACCAATAACACTTGAATAGAACCACAGATCGACCACCAGTCTTGTCGTTATAATTCAACTCAATAACCTCTTTTATGCAACCATTATGATCATAGTCATCTGACTTCTTCATTTTGGTTGTCAAGTGCTCTCCACTGGTCATGATGCCACTATTTTGTGTCTTCAGATGTTTCTCATGCTCATAAGTGTTGTAGTGGATACCATCATCATTGCAAACTGAAGCTGTCTGCACCCTCTTTGCTGGACCACGTGATAGGGCAGAGACCATCACTAGCATCACTCGGATTCTCTTCACGCAGCTTCGTGATCCGCGGTTATACAAAATAATCAAGAGGTCATCTCATGTGCACAATTCGTATGCAATTCAAAGTTCAATTGGCCATCTTACATGATTCCTAAACCATCCTGAAACCCATCCACACATAGTGGTGCAGCATAATCTTTTCCTTTGGTTGCTTTAAATAACCTACAAAAATGATACTCAAGTAAGACATCTGAACATATCTTTCTACAAGTTTCATTTATATATGTGAGGATATGTATGAATAGTACACACGCAACAAATTTTTCAGCCTCATCAGCGTTATTCAGCACATACCAAGTAAGTTGGTCATATTCGTTCTGCATTAATGTTCTATGTTCCCAAATAGGAAAGCGCTCTCGTCGAGTTCCTCTATGAGAATAGGGACATCTTCACCTGGCAACCTGCTGACATGAAAGGTGTACCTAGGGAACTTGCTGAGCATAGCTTGAATATTGATCCCAATGCTAAACTGGTGATACAACCTCTAAGACGCTTTGGTGACGAAAGACGAAGGGCTATAGGCAAAGAAATAGCTAGGTTACTTAAGGCTGGCTTTATCCGAAAATTTATTCACACCCAATGGGTGGCAACTCTTGTACCTGTCCCCAAAAAGGGAACTAGTGAATTAAGAATGTGCGTTGATTACACCGACTTGAACAAAGCATGTCCGAAGGATCCGTTTTCTTTACCTCGCTTGATCTTCTGTGTTTTTTGATGCCTACTCAGGTTACCACCAAATCCGGATGTGAAAGTTGGACTAATTGGCCACTTCGTTCACCACACCCTACGACACTTACTGCTATGTCACGATGTCCTTTGGGCTGAAAAACACTGGTGCTACTTACCAGCGGACAATGCAACGCTGCCTACATGACCAAATAGGTCGCAACATACACGCTTATGTGGACGACATCGCGGTACTGTCAAAGAAATCAAACGACCTTATCACCGACTTGCAGGAAACCTTCGACAATCTCCGGAAATACAACATGATGCTTAACCCCAAGAAGTGTGTCTTTGGGGTACCATCCGGCAAGCTGTTGGGCTTCATTGTTTCGCACCAAGGAATTGAGGTCAACACGGAGAAAATCAAGGCCATCTCTGACAACAAACACCCAACATGCTTAAAGGACATAAAGAGGCTCACAGGCTGCGTGGCAGCAGTAAGCCGGTTCATAAGCCGACATGGATAGAAGGTTATTCCTCTCTACGAGTTGCTCAAGAAGGCAGACAAATTCATATGGACGAACGAAGCTGACGCAACACTTCAGGAGTTGAAGAGAATACTCTCCTCCGCACCAATACTTGCATCACCAGTATCAAGGGAGCCTATGTTAGTTTTCATGGTGGCAACCAACCGAGTAATCAACATCATCATCATGGTGGATCACAAGGAGCCAACGCACGAATATGGAGTTCAGAGACCAGTTTACTACGTAAGCAAGGTCTTCACGGAATCGAAGCAGCGTTACTCGCACTACTAGAAGACATCTTATAGAGTTTTCCTTACTTCACGGAAGCTAAGACATTACTTCCAAGAGCACGCCATCACAGTAGTGAGAAAAGCTCCACTGTCCGACATCATCAACAACAATGACGCTACATGAAGAGTGGCAAAGTGGAGGCATTGAACTTGCCTCCTTTGAAATCACCTACAAGAGATGTGACACTATCAAGTCACAAGCATTGGCAAATTTTATTGCAGATTGGACAGAACTACCAGAAGACACTCTTGTGCCAAAGATAGAATATTGGGTCATGCACTTTGACGGATCAAAGCTACTCAATGGCTTGGGGCCTGGTGTATTACTACAATCACAAACAGGGGAGAAGTTGCAATACGTCCTGCAGATCCACTTCAACGCTACCAACAACATGGTGGAGTATGAGGCCCTCATTCACGGACTTTGAGTAGCCAAGGATATTGGCATCAAGAACATAGTTTGTTGTGGAGATTCCGACTTGGTTTCCCAGCAAGTAGCTGGCACCTGGAATAGGCGAAACCCTATGATGGCGGCATATCGAGACGAAGTAGACGAGATCACCAAGTGCTTCAATGGCTATGAAGTCAAGTACGTCAACAGGAGGAAAATGAGGCAGAAGATCTGCTATCAAAGCTTGGATCAACTCATCGACCAGTTCCGCTAGGTGTTTTCCTGGAGCATTTACGGACCCCATCCATGAAGGGAGCAGACTCTGACAAATCGGGTAGAGTGGATTCATTCGTTAACACAATAACAGTGACCTCTCCGGCTTGGATGAAACCGTTCATGGACTATCTAGAAGACAGAAGTTTGCCCTCCGAGGAAGTCAAAAGCCAGCAAATAGTACGCAGACCAATAGGCTACGTCATCATTGATGGCCAGCTACACAAAAGAAGTACCACATGAGTTTTCCTTTGATGTGTCTCCCAGCAGCAAGGTATTGATATCCTTAGAGAAATACATCTTAGAGATTGCGGGCATCATGCTGCTCCCTGATCGTTGGTGGCTAAGGCCTTCCGACAAGGATTCTACAGGTTAACTACCAAGGGGGACACCGACAAGTTGGTACAAACATGTCTTAGGTGTTAGTCAAATGTTCCAGCTGAAGAATTGCGAACCATACAAATAACTTCGCCGTTTGCAGTCTAGGGGCTGGAGATGGTGGGACCTTTGCAGACAACACCTTGTGGATTTACACACTTGCTAGTAGGAGTGGATAAGTTCACAAAATGGATTGAAGCTAAACCCATTAGAAAGCTTAATGGGGGAACAACCCTAAAAAAAATTCGAGATCTAGTGGTGAGATTTGGTCTCCCACATACACTATAAGAAAAGTTTCCTTCCGCAACGACTTGACCTGACGGTCGTCGTAGAAGGCGTGTGTTCCGCGATGAAATTCTCAGCTCGAACGTGGCCGATGGAAAACTTTTTTTTTCGGTTTCGTGGCCCTCTACTAGGATCTGCTAAAAACATGGAGGAAGCTTGGCTGGCGCGTGGCAGAAGCAAGATTTCCGTTTCCTCACGCGATGTTGACTCACCGAAGTCTTTTGAGGCGTGTGGGTCTCGGACATCAGTGTCTCTAGCGCACCATACTTTTCGGTCGCGACTCCCTGATTTGAACTCGATAACATAGCTCGAGGCGTCTGCCATGTAGTCAGGCTTCTAGGTCCCACATGTCATCCTCTCATTAGAAGAAATGTGTGTATAATGGAATTTTTTCCTTCGCTGGCGCTACCCTGTTCCGAAGTTGATAGCGTTGCTCGACGCATCTACCATTTAACCAACCTCCTGAGCCCCACATGTCATCCTTTGGTTAGAAGAAATGTGTGTATGATGGATTTTTTCCTTCACTCGCGCTACCATGTTCCGAACTTGATAGCGTTGTTCGATGCATCTACCATTTAATCACGATGCTGGGCCACACATGTCATCCTCTCATTAGAAGAAACGTGTGTATGATGTACTTTTTACCCTCTGTCATGCCTTTGTGTTCCGAACTTGATAGCGTTGCTCGCTGCTTTAGCCGTTTATACATGATGATGGGCCCGACATGTCAGCCTCCTCTTTGCAGGAAACATGTGCATGCTAGGCTTTTTTCTTCTCTCGTGCCTCCCCGTTTGGAACTTGGCAACGTTGCCTGATATAGCACCTGTACAATGTCTCACTGCTGGGTCCACATGTCAGCCGCCTATGTAGAGGAAACATGTGTATGTTGGACATTTTTTTTGGTCGCGTCCACTGGTTTGACCTTGGTAACATTGTTCCATGTGGCAGGCGTGTATGGTCTTACTGTCGGGGCCCACTTGTCAGCCTCTCTCGACAAGAAATGTGCCGATCTTGGTCTTCCTTTTTCCGGTCGTGACTGTTGTACAAGTACTTTTTAAACGTGCTCGTTAAACTTGATCTCTTGTATGGTGAGGTTGATGGGCGCTAGCTGTAGGCAGGTGGGTCGGCCATGTCAGCCTCTCAGTATAAAAATATTGCTATAGATAAACTGCATGCCTTGCCACTACACAAGAAAATTGTTATCCTTTCATAAAACGTAAAAAATGTATACTAACATCATATATAACTTATTTATTTTTCTTCTTAAAAAATTACTTGTCCATCTACTACGCGTGATTGCTAGCAGCTCAACTAAAAAATGTTAAGTATAAATAATGTAGTAGG